>JACYFF010028504.1:0-14420 GCA_017589665.1 Selenicereus undatus
CTTAGGGAAGAAGGTTACGTGGTTGCAAGTTGTAACAAGGTGTGTTATATTTGTAACGAGTTAAGCCCGGTTTAGTGAAGTGGTTGAATCCTACACGCGGTAGGTCGTGGTTTTTCACACCTCAGTTGGGCTAGAGGTGTTTTCCACGTAAAAATTGTGTGTGCTTTATTTCCGCATTTGTCTTGGTGATTTTCGCACTTGCAATATCTGAAAACACCCCCTGCAAACAAGTCAACAGGGTGTTCGTTATCTGAGAACAACCTCTGTCAGGGTGTTTGTTACTTATAACGCGAAAATCAGACACCACAATTCACCCCCCTCTTGTGGAAGTATACTCATAAGATCTAACAAGTGGTATCAGAGTAGGTTCTCTCACAACAAGGCTGACACCTTGAGAGATTCTGAAAATGAGTACACCACAAGGCATTCTTGAAGGACAATCCATCACTCGTCCACCCTATTTCAACGGGCAACATTATAGTTGGTGGAAGAACAGGATAGAGAACTACATTCAGGCAGAAGACTATGAGTTATGGATGCTCATCAAGAACGGGCCTCTTGTTCCCTACAAAATACTTGAAGATGGCAAGAAAGTTTCCAAGGAACCCAAAGAGTTTGATGCTGAAGATTATAAGAAAATGGAAAAGAATGCTAAGGCCAAGAAGCTATTATATTTCGGCCTAGGTCCAGATGAATACACTCGCATCTCTGAGTGTGAATCAGCCCAAGCTATTTGGAACGCCCTGCAAGTTGCTCATGAAGGTACGAGTCAAGTTAAACAATCTAGAATTGAGCTACTTATGCGACAATACGAGTTGTTTGATATGGGTGATCGTGAAACCGTGATGGATATGTACACACGGTTTACCCACATCACAAACGAATTAAAATCTCTGGGAAAATCCTTCACCACTGAAGAGTTGGTGAGGAAGATCCTTAGAATTCTACCTCGTACGTGGGAGGCCAAAGTGACAACCATCCAAGAGGCTAAAGACATGAACAAAATCACCCTTGACAAGTTGATTGGTAATCTCCAAACCTATGAACTCAGAATGAACTCACAACAGAAAGAGGAGCAAAAGAAGGATCGTGGGCTTGCCTTGAAAGCACATGAGGACACTGACTCTGACCTTGAAAATGAAGACATGGCCCTAATGACCAGAAAATTCAAGAAATTCTTCAAAAAGGTCAAGGAAAGCAACAAAAGAAAAGACTTCAGTAAGTCCAGAAACACCCCCAAAGAACAGCTCACAGGGTGTTTCAAGTGCGGCAAACCAGATCACTTAGTCAAAAACTGCCCTCTGCTTCGAGAAGATCTGATGCCCGAACAACCTCGAAAACAGGGTCGAAAACACCGTGTCAACAATCTGGGCAAGCGATTCTCGAAAGCTATGCTGGCTGCTTGGGGAGATTCCTCTGAAGATGAAGGAGAATCTGAAGCTGAAGAAGAGGTCGTAGCACTGATGGCACAAAGTGACTCAGATTTAGATGATGAATCAACAATCAGCTTCACAGATCTCAAGAACAAGGTACATGGTCTTAACAAAGCTACTTTAGAAGAACTTCTATATAATGTTATAGACACTTGTGCTGATCTAAAAAGAGAAGTCCGTGACCTAGAGCTTGAAAATAAAATTCTTAAAAATGAAAAACTTGGTTTACATGAAAATATTAACATGCTCAAAGAAAATCTCTTTATAAAAGAAGGAGATTATACTCGAGTGGAAGAAAAACTCTTTGAGGTGGAAGGAATGGTTGAAGACTTGCTCAAAGAGAACAAGAGCTTGCATGTTAATATAGAAAAACTGGAAACCGAACTTGCCACGACCAAGCGTTGGAACAAGTCCTCACAAGCCCTTGATTAGTTAAACACTCACCACAGTCGAAACAAAAAGGGACTTGGATACAAGCCTAAACGGACTGTTTATCCCATACATAGGAAGTATGTTGGATTACCTGAAAATATTGTTTGCTTTCATTGTGGGAAAACGGGTCATTATAGAAACACCTGCCCTTTAAGAAAACATGCCAATGAAAAGAATGAAAAGCATGTGAAACAAATCTGGATTAGAAAAGATGAGATTTATTTGTCTAAAAGAATGGGACCCAAGTGGATATGGGTTCTCAAAACTAACCCGTGATTTGTTTTGCAGGCTGAAGTGAGAGAAAACAACCTTACGAACAACCCCACAAACACCCTTGAAAACAAGCAGTTGTGGTATGTCGATAGTGGGTGTTCACGGCACATGACTGGTGAAAGATCAAATTTTCTCTCACTTACAGCTTTGAATGGTGGGAGTGTAGCATTTGGAAACGGCAAATCTGGGACAATTGTCGGTATAGGTAAAATTGGTAAAACTCTCTCCCACTCAATTGATAATGTGCACTTAGTTGATGGGTTAAAACACAATTTGCTAAGTGTGTCCCAACTGTGTGACAAGAACAACCTAGTATTGTTTTCAAAAATACGTTGCTTGGTTGTGAATGACAACACAGGAGATGTTGTATTAAGGGGGAAGCGATGTCAAAATGTCTATAAAGTTTGTATTTCCACTCTTCCCCAAAAGAGTCTGACTTGTTTAAATGCTTTAAATGATGATATAATGCTATGGCACAAGAGACTAGGTCATGCAAGCCTGTCCTTGCTAAACAAACTTGTTTCCAAGGACTTGGTTGTTGGACTACCTTCCATCAAGTATAATGATGACAAGGTATGTGAAGCTTGTGCAAAAGGAAAACAAGTCAGATCTTCTTTAAAATCTAAAAAGTGTGTAAGCACCACCCGACCTCTTGAGTTATTGCATATTGATCTATGTGGTCCGATGAGGATAGCTAGTAGAGGTGGGAAAAGGTATGTGCTTGTAATAGTGGATGATTACTCTCGATTTACTTGGACCCTATTCTTGGCTTCCAAGGATGAAACGTTTGAAAACTTTATTGCTTTTCTAAAAAGGGTTGAAAAGAGAGTAGGACACTCATTGGTTAGCTTGAGGTCTGATCATGGTACTGAATTTGAAAATGTAAATTTTACAAATTTTTGTAATATGCATGGTGTTGATCACAACTTCTCGGCTCCAAGAACACCCCAACAGAATGGGGTGGTTGAGCGTAAAAATCGTACCCTAGAAGATATGACTAGAACAATGCTTGTTGCTAGTGGTCTTCCTAGGAACTTTTGGGCAGAAGCTTTGAACACATCGTGCTATATTATGAATAGATGTATGATCAGACCCATGTTGAACAAAACTCCTTATGAACTCTTCAAAGGCAGAAAACCTAATATTATGCACTTGAGAACCTTTGGTTGTAAGTGTTTTGTGCATAATAATGGGAAAGATGCTTTAGGAAAGTTTGATCCTAGGAGTGATGAGGCAATATTTATTGGTTATTCTTCTCACAGCAAGGCATACAAAGTCTTTAACAAAAGAACCTTCTGTGTTGAGGAAAGTGTGCTTGTGCTTTTTGATGAAACTAATACTGTGAATAAGAATGATGCACAGGAAGAAGAATTTGAATTAGGTCTTGTCCAAAAGGAATTGTTGAACCATGAGAAACCAGGTGAAAACACCTTGAAGAAAACAGGTACAGAAGGTGTTCCTCAAAACAGCATGCAAAGTGAATACCAAACAGGGGGAAACACCATTGAACCCTGTTCGGAACCATATCCCTCAGGAACCAACTTGCAAACAGGCGCTGAAACAGGATCAGGAGGTGTTCTTGAACCTGATCCTATACGACCAGAACATGGGTCTGTGAATCTAATCAATTCAAGATCATGGAAGCACCATAGTTCGCATCCTCTTGATCAGATCTTGTCAGATATTAATACTGGAGTGCAAACTAGATCTAAACTTAAGAATTTCTGTGCTTTCTATGCGTTTCTTTCTAACATTGAGCCAAAAAGTGTGAATGAGGCCCTTGCAGATTTAGATTGGATCACGGCTATGCAAGAAGAGCTTCACCAATTTGAAAGAAACAAAGTATGGCACCTTGTTCCTAAACCTGCAGAAAGAACAATCATTGGAACCAAGTGGGTGTTCCGAAACAAACTAGATGAGTTAGGAACAGTCACTAGGAACAAGGCAAGGCTGGTGGTTCAAGGATACAATCAAGAAGAAGGAATCAACTATGAAGAAACCTTTGCACCAGTTGCAAGAATTGAGGCTATCCGAATCTTAATAGCCTTTGCAGCTCATATGGAGATCAACCTATATCAAATGGATGTGAAAAGTGCATTCCTAAATGGATACCTTAAAGAAGAGGTGTATGTCAAACAACCCCCTGGTTTTGAAAATGGTGATTTTCCAAATCATGTTTATAAACTTGACAAAGCACTTTATGGTGTAAAACAAGCTCCAAGAGCTTGGTATGAACGATTGTAAAACTTTTTACTTGAAAATGATTTTAGAAGAGGCAAGGTAGATAATACCTTGTTTCTGAAATCTAAGGGGGAACATTTATTAATCGTCCAAATATATGTAGATGACATTATATTTGGTGCAACTCATCATGATTTATGCCATGAATTTTCAAATATGATGAGGAGTGAGTTTGAGATGAGCATGATGGGTGAGCTTAATTTCTTCTTGGGCTTACAAATCAAGCAAACTCCAAACGGCACCATGATTCATCAACAAAAGTATATCAAGGAGCTACTTAAGCGTTTTGGGATGGAGTCGGCCAAACCCATAGACACTCCCATTTCTCCTTTAACCAAGTTGGTTATGGATGATGGGAGTTCCTCAGTTGAGGAGAAACTCTATAGGGGCATGATTGGGTCACTCCTATACCTAACTGCTAGTAGACCGGATATTGTTTTTAATGTTGGTTTATGTGCCCGTTTTCAGTCTAATCCTAAAGAGACTCACTTTAAGGCTGTTAAACGGATACTAAGATATTTAAAGCATACACCTGATTTATCTCTATGGTACCCTAAAGGTTGCAATCTTGATCTTGTTGGATATGCTGACGCTGATTATGCAGGTTTCCTAGTTGATAGAAAGAGTACCTCAGGTATGGCTCACTTTCTTGGACCTTGTTTGGTATCTTGGGCTACCAAGAAGCAACATTCAGTTGCCATGTCCACAGCTGAAGCAGAATATGTGGCGGCAGCCTCATGTTGTGCTCAGTTGTTGTGGATACGACAACAACTCAAGGATTTTTGTGTTGACACTGGACGCATTCCTATTTTTTGTGATAATACTAGCGCTATTAACATTGCCAAAAACCCTTGTCAACACAAAAGGACAAAACATATTGACATTCGACATCATTTCCTAAGAGATAATGTGGAAAAAGGCTTAATTTTTATGAATTTTTACTCAACGGAAAAACAGATTGCTGATATATTCACTAAGGCACTAGCTAGAGATCAGTTTGAGAGAAACAGACTGGAACTGGGGTTGGTGAAAACACCCTGAGAACACCTGTTCTCAGAGGTAGATCAAACTGACGAAAAACACCCTATAATATCTGTTCTTCTCTCTTGTTTGTAATTTTTTTGTGGTCTGTGCTTAGCGAATATATGTAGTCTGTGTACTCTCATGATTATGTACTGCTGTCTTGGGAGATGGAGAAAGAGTAATCATGACAGACCTTGGGATGAGAAAAACATGCTCAAGAACAGGCGGCTCGAACAGGTATGTCTTAATTGCTATTATTGATTGCTGCCTGCTAAAATTCTAGGTGTTCCCTAGGTAACCCTTCGTGACAGGTGAGGAGTTTAAAAACTGCCTTGCGTGCGTCTGTCCTCTTCATCTTGCTCTCTCTCTCTCCTCTGTTCTTGCTTTCAAACCCTAGCAAAAACCCCCCAAAACCCGAAAATCCTCCTTGCGATAATGGCTCCCAAACTTGTTTCTTCATCAATCTCTAAGAGTAACAACATGAGTATACTCTCAATTCCGTCTCCTCCTCGCCCAATTATCCACAAAACCTTCGGGTATCTCACTCAGCTAAACCTCAAAAGTGTTGGGCTTGGGTTGAATGATATTCCCTACCCCTTTGGTTGGGAATTAATGGTGTATGTGGGAACAATCCCTTGTCCCATTCCTTCTGCAGCATGTGCTGGCTCTTCAGGTCTCCAAGACCAATTCTTGGAGAACCCAGAAACCATTGTTGGGGATGACTCTGTTCCTCTCGACTCTCAAACTGGAGAGAAGAGGAAAATGGTAAAGATGGTGGCTAGGCGCACTCGAACGCCAAGAACATGACCACAACCAAGGTCTCGCCCCTCAGAACCTCCGTCTCAACCTCCTCGCAAGTCTGCGAGAATTGTCTTCAAATCAACCCCCAGAACCTCTAAACCCTCCGTTCCTATTATCGAAGAGATCTCCTCTTCTACTGAAGGGTTCTCGAGTTCTGACTCTGAAGACACCACCTTCAAACAGGGGACACCGGTGTTTTCTGAGTCCTCTGAAGAACAAGCCCCTCCAAAAACAACCACTAAACCTGCTGTGAAGTCTTCTCCTGCAAAACCACCCCTCAAAAGAAAACCAAGAACAACCCCCTACCAAAAACTACTACCTCTGTTCCTGCCTCCAAACGCCCAAAGCAGTCCACTCTCTCCCCTATGTCTGACAAACATGTGCAGTTGCTTAAGCGCAGTGTTGTCAGGGGGAAGGTAGTGTCTGTCAGTTTTTTTGAGGAACAGGGTCTGGGGGTGTTTTTAACCAAGCTTCGAGCCCAAGGCTGGCTTGAATTGTTTGCAAACACCCAGTTGGGGTGTTCTGTGCCTGAGTTGGCTGAATTTTACACCAACTGCAGAGTCACCGAAGGAATGGTGACAAGTTCTGCGAATGGGCAAGGCATCAGGGTCGATGCGCCCACACTTGGGAAAATTCTGGGAGTGCCCTCACAAGGTTTTGCTGTGTATGTGAGGGAAGATAAAACAACCATGGAACAAGCCAGGCTCCTGGAGGTGTCCAAATGCCTAAGTCACAAACAGGGTCTGAGAACACCCTGCTCTGTCAAAAAGGGTGATCTGATTCCTCCCCACCAACTCCTTTTCATGTTCGTCATTAAGAACGTGATTCCAAGGGGTCAAGGGAGAAACTCAGCCGACCTTTTTGATCAATGCCTGGTCGACTTATTGGACAGGGAGGAACCCATCAATCTTCCGGCAATCATGATTCGCCATATTGGGCGAATTGCGAACACCACCCGGGCTCATGATCTCGGATATGGGTTTCTGCTGACAAGGGTGTTTGAGCACTTTGGAATAATGCTCACACGGCGAGTGGAGGCCCAAGTAATAGATGCAATTGGGATTGACACTCTGCTAGGGTGTGGCTTTGAGTTTGGGGAAGGGTCCGGTTCCAAACAGGGTCGTCGACCACCTCGACCACCTGTTTCTGAGCAACCATCCACCAAGGTAGAGGCTGTTCTTGAGGACAATGCTCGCCTCAAGGATGAGCTCTCTGCTGTCAAGGCTGCTCTTGCTGAAGAACAAGCCCTCTCTGCTAAGCGTCATGCAGACTTACTTGCTCTTCTATCCACCCTTGCCCCTAGTATTCCTCCCTTGCAGACGAAACCACCCCCTGCTCCCTGATTGTCTAGGCTGTTTCTGTCTTGTTTTTGTTCTTTTTGTACTGCTTGGCTGATTAATGAAAATCCCCTTTGCAGTTTCTCTTGCTTGTTATTCCTTCTCCTTTATATTTGTTATTATTGCTTTTTAATGATGCCAAAAGGGGGAAGAAAAAGAGGTGATACCTATTGACATTGACATGTATGAATCTGAACTGACCAACCTGTTCTTGACTTGCTCTTGACTTACGTGAATCCCTATCAGCAGTCATTTTCTGGTTGTTTTGTCAATATGGTCACTTGGTTTGTCATCATCAAAAAGGGGGAATTTGTTGAGTTATTATATTTAAGTTTTGATGATAACAAATCCAAGTGTAAAAATGTGTCCAAGTAATGTTGCTCCAAACATGATCTGCAAACAGGCCTAACTGGTGTTTGTAATCTTTACTGTGTTAACTGGTTTGCTACATGTGAGAACAAGTCCTTAAAACAGGTTTTAAATTGGTGATTCTACATTAAGTCAAGAACGCCATCTCATAGTTGGTTGTAAGGCATGTTCACAGCAGCTCTTCTAGCAATGTAAAGAACAACTCCAGCAAACAAGGCAGTCTTGGTGTTCACAGCAGCTCTACAAGTCTTGGACAAGATGACTGGTTCAAAATAAGAAGTCTTGGGTATATAGGTTTTATTTATTTATTTAGACTCTTGTTAATATGCCAATATTGAAAACATCATTTTAAACACCTCTTGAATCGGCAGTTGCGCTAAGCGCTTCAGAACACCAGTTGCGAACAACCCTGCAAACAGGGTGCCTAGGGTGTTTCTGAACAGAAACGGCTAGGCTCGATTATTTTGGAAAAATTTATTTCGGCTGGCCAAAAGCTCTAAAATACTTTCTTAAAATCCCAGGATAGGATATTTTTGAGATACGAGTTATTATGGGAGATTTGCCAAAATTGTGTTGCTAAATATTTTCCAAAACCAAAAGATCTTTATCACTGATATTTGAGGAAGTGATTTATTCAAATTTCAAAGTTGAGATTTCTGGTTCCTTATTTGAAATTCCCCACGGCTATTTCAAACGAGAGGATAAGTTTTTATCTTTTAGAAACAAATCTCTTTTATTTTGGATATTTCTTATCCACTAGCCGTTTGGAAAATCCTTTGCTTGGAAATCTCCTTTGATACCATACTTGGCAGATTCTCAGCAACTTCCATGATTTCTTTACCGTTGATTTTCTTGGTTAAAAGCTTAGCTCTTCTCTCCCATTTGGTAGACACAACAGACATTGAGAAAACACAGTGTGGTAAAAAGAAAAATTTCTGAAAACCCGGTTTTTACTCAAAAGTAAGAAAAGATTTCTTGAGCTTCAATTCGCAAAGAAAACCGTGACAAGCTGTGTTAAATTGAGTTTTCAAACCATTGACATAATAGGATCTTCATTTGTACCTTACATCTGCTTAGTGAGAAGCACCCCAGTAAGGTGTTTTTGACCTTGATCTCAGATCAGTCAAAAGTGAGTAAGTGTGTCCTAGTCGTGTGGACTTTGGACGTGTCCAATCTGGTGAGATTTGGACGTAGTGTAACCGTTCTTAGGGAAGAAGGTTACGTGGTTGCAAGTTGTAACAAGGTGTGTTATATTTGTAACGAGTTAAGCCCGGTTTAGTGAAGTGGTTGAATCCTACACGCGGTAGGTCGTGGTTTTTCACACCTCAGTTGGGCTAGAGGTGTTTTCCACGTAAAAATTGTGTGTGCTTTATTTCCGCATTTGTCTTGGTGATTTTCGCACTTGCAATATCTGAAAACACCCCCTGCAAACAAGTCAACAGGGTGTTCGTTATCTGAGAACAACCTCTGTCAGGGTGTTTGTTACTTATAACGCGAAAATCAGACACCACAATTCACCCCCCTCTTGTGGAAGTATACTCATAAGATCTAACAAGTGGTATCAGAGTAGGTTCTCTCACAACAAGGCTGACACCTTGAGAGATTCTGAAAATGAGTACACCACAAGGCATTCTTGAAGGACAATCCATCACTCGTCCACCCTATTTCAACGGGCAACATTATAGTTGGTGGAAGAACAGGATAGAGAACTACATTCAGGCAGAAGACTATGAGTTATGGATGCTCATCAAGAACGGGCCTCTTGTTCCCTACAAAATACTTGAAGATGGCAAGAAAGTTTCCAAGGAACCCAAAGAGTTTGATGCTGAAGATTATAAGAAAATGGAAAAGAATGCTAAGGCCAAGAAGCTATTATATTTCGGCCTAGGTCCAGATGAATACACTCGCATCTCTGAGTGTGAATCAGCCCAAGCTATTTGGAACGCCCTGCAAGTTGCTCATGAAGGTACGAGTCAAGTTAAACAATCTAGAATTGAGCTACTTATGCGACAATACGAGTTGTTTGATATGGGTGATCGTGAAACCGTGATGGATATGTACACACGGTTTACCCACATCACAAACGAATTAAAATCTCTGGGAAAATCCTTCACCACTGAAGAGTTGGTGAGGAAGATCCTTAGAATTCTACCTCGTACGTGGGAGGCCAAAGTGACAACCATCCAAGAGGCTAAAGACATGAACAAAATCACCCTTGACAAGTTGATTGGTAATCTCCAAACCTATGAACTCAGAATGAACTCACAACAGAAAGAGGAGCAAAAGAAGGATCGTGGGCTTGCCTTGAAAGCACATGAGGACACTGACTCTGACCTTGAAAATGAAGACATGGCCCTAATGACCAGAAAATTCAAGAAATTCTTCAAAAAGGTCAAGGAAAGCAACAAAAGAAAAGACTTCAGTAAGTCCAGAAACACCCCCAAAGAACAGCTCACAGGGTGTTTCAAGTGCGGCAAACCAGATCACTTAGTCAAAAACTGCCCTCTGCTTCGAGAAGATCTGATGCCCGAACAACCTCGAAAACAGGGTCGAAAACACCGTGTCAACAATCTGGGCAAGCGATTCTCGAAAGCTATGCTGGCTGCTTGGGGAGATTCCTCTGAAGATGAAGGAGAATCTGAAGCTGAAGAAGAGGTCGTAGCACTGATGGCACAAAGTGACTCAGATTTAGATGATGAATCAACAATCAGCTTCACAGATCTCAAGAACAAGGTACATGGTCTTAACAAAGCTACTTTAGAAGAACTTCTATATAATGTTATAGACACTTGTGCTGATCTAAAAAGAGAAGTCCGTGACCTAGAGCTTGAAAATAAAATTCTTAAAAATGAAAAACTTGGTTTACATGAAAATATTAACATGCTCAAAGAAAATCTCTTTATAAAAGAAGGAGATTATACTCGAGTGGAAGAAAAACTCTTTGAGGTGGAAGGAATGGTTGAAGACTTGCTCAAAGAGAACAAGAGCTTGCATGTTAATATAGAAAAACTGGAAACCGAACTTGCCACGACCAAGCGTTGGAACAAGTCCTCACAAGCCCTTGATTAGTTAAACACTCACCACAGTCGAAACAAAAAGGGACTTGGATACAAGCCTAAACGGACTGTTTATCCCATACATAGGAAGTATGTTGGATTACCTGAAAATATTGTTTGCTTTCATTGTGGGAAAACGGGTCATTATAGAAACACCTGCCCTTTAAGAAAACATGCCAATGAAAAGAATGAAAAGCATGTGAAACAAATCTGGATTAGAAAAGATGAGATTTATTTGTCTAAAAGAATGGGACCCAAGTGGATATGGGTTCTCAAAACTAACCCGTGATTTGTTTTGCAGGCTGAAGTGAGAGAAAACAACCTTACGAACAACCCCACAAACACCCTTGAAAACAAGCAGTTGTGGTATGTCGATAGTGGGTGTTCACGGCACATGACTGGTGAAAGATCAAATTTTCTCTCACTTACAGCTTTGAATGGTGGGAGTGTAGCATTTGGAAACGGCAAATCTGGGACAATTGTCGGTATAGGTAAAATTGGTAAAACTCTCTCCCACTCAATTGATAATGTGCACTTAGTTGATGGGTTAAAACACAATTTGCTAAGTGTGTCCCAACTGTGTGACAAGAACAACCTAGTATTGTTTTCAAAAATACGTTGCTTGGTTGTGAATGACAACACAGGAGATGTTGTATTAAGGGGGAAGCGATGTCAAAATGTCTATAAAGTTTGTATTTCCACTCTTCCCCAAAAGAGTCTGACTTGTTTAAATGCTTTAAATGATGATATAATGCTATGGCACAAGAGACTAGGTCATGCAAGCCTGTCCTTGCTAAACAAACTTGTTTCCAAGGACTTGGTTGTTGGACTACCTTCCATCAAGTATAATGATGACAAGGTATGTGAAGCTTGTGCAAAAGGAAAACAAGTCAGATCTTCTTTAAAATCTAAAAAGTGTGTAAGCACCACCCGACCTCTTGAGTTATTGCATATTGATCTATGTGGTCCGATGAGGATAGCTAGTAGAGGTGGGAAAAGGTATGTGCTTGTAATAGTGGATGATTACTCTCGATTTACTTGGACCCTATTCTTGGCTTCCAAGGATGAAACGTTTGAAAACTTTATTGCTTTTCTAAAAAGGGTTGAAAAGAGAGTAGGACACTCATTGGTTAGCTTGAGGTCTGATCATGGTACTGAATTTGAAAATGTAAATTTTACAAATTTTTGTAATATGCATGGTGTTGATCACAACTTCTCGGCTCCAAGAACACCCCAACAGAATGGGGTGGTTGAGCGTAAAAATCGTACCCTAGAAGATATGACTAGAACAATGCTTGTTGCTAGTGGTCTTCCTAGGAACTTTTGGGCAGAAGCTTTGAACACATCGTGCTATATTATGAATAGATGTATGATCAGACCCATGTTGAACAAAACTCCTTATGAACTCTTCAAAGGCAGAAAACCTAATATTATGCACTTGAGAACCTTTGGTTGTAAGTGTTTTGTGCATAATAATGGGAAAGATGCTTTAGGAAAGTTTGATCCTAGGAGTGATGAGGCAATATTTATTGGTTATTCTTCTCACAGCAAGGCATACAAAGTCTTTAACAAAAGAACCTTCTGTGTTGAGGAAAGTGTGCTTGTGCTTTTTGATGAAACTAATACTGTGAATAAGAATGATGCACAGGAAGAAGAATTTGAATTAGGTCTTGTCCAAAAGGAATTGTTGAACCATGAGAAACCAGGTGAAAACACCTTGAAGAAAACAGGTACAGAAGGTGTTCCTCAAAACAGCATGCAAAGTGAATACCAAACAGGGGGAAACACCATTGAACCCTGTTCGGAACCATATCCCTCAGGAACCAACTTGCAAACAGGCGCTGAAACAGGATCAGGAGGTGTTCTTGAACCTGATCCTATACGACCAGAACATGGGTCTGTGAATCTAATCAATTCAAGATCATGGAAGCACCATAGTTCGCATCCTCTTGATCAGATCTTGTCAGATATTAATACTGGAGTGCAAACTAGATCTAAACTTAAGAATTTCTGTGCTTTCTATGCGTTTCTTTCTAACATTGAGCCAAAAAGTGTGAATGAGGCCCTTGCAGATTTAGATTGGATCACGGCTATGCAAGAAGAGCTTCACCAATTTGAAAGAAACAAAGTATGGCACCTTGTTCCTAAACCTGCAGAAAGAACAATCATTGGAACCAAGTGGGTGTTCCGAAACAAACTAGATGAGTTAGGAACAGTCACTAGGAACAAGGCAAGGCTGGTGGTTCAAGGATACAATCAAGAAGAAGGAATCAACTATGAAGAAACCTTTGCACCAGTTGCAAGAATTGAGGCTATCCGAATCTTAATAGCCTTTGCAGCTCATATGGAGATCAACCTATATCAAATGGATGTGAAAAGTGCATTCCTAAATGGATACCTTAAAGAAGAGGTGTATGTCAAACAACCCCCTGGTTTTGAAAATGGTGATTTTCCAAATCATGTTTATAAACTTGACAAAGCACTTTATGGTGTAAAACAAGCTCCAAGAGCTTGGTATGAACGATTGTAAAACTTTTTACTTGAAAATGATTTTAGAAGAGGCAAGGTAGATAATACCTTGTTTCTGAAATCTAAGGGGGAACATTTATTAATCGTCCAAATATATGTAGATGACATTATATTTGGTGCAACTCATCATGATTTATGCCATGAATTTTCAAATATGATGAGGAGTGAGTTTGAGATGAGCATGATGGGTGAGCTTAATTTCTTCTTGGGCTTACAAATCAAGCAAACTCCAAACGGCACCATGATTCATCAACAAAAGTATATCAAGGAGCTACTTAAGCGTTTTGGGATGGAGTCGGCCAAACCCATAGACACTCCCATTTCTCCTTTAACCAAGTTGGTTATGGATGATGGGAGTTCCTCAGTTGAGGAGAAACTCTATAGGGGCATGATTGGGTCACTCCTATACCTAACTGCTAGTAGACCGGATATTGTTTTTAATGTTGGTTTATGTGCCCGTTTTCAGTCTAATCCTAAAGAGACTCACTTTAAGGCTGTTAAACGGATACTAAGATATTTAAAGCATACACCTGATTTATCTCTATGGTACCCTAAAGGTTGCAATCTTGATCTTGTTGGATATGCTGACGCTGATTATGCAGGTTTCCTAGTTGATAGAAAGAGTACCTCAGGTATGGCTCACTTTCTTGGACCTTGTTTGGTATCTTGGGCTACCAAGAAGCAACATTCAGTTGCCATGTCCACAGCTGAAGCAGAATATGTGGCGGCAGCCTCATGTTGTGCTCAGTTGTTGTGGATACGACAACAACTCAAGGATTTTTGTGTTGACACTGGACGCATTCCTATTTTTTGTGATAATACTAGCGCTATTAACATTGCCAAAAACCCTTGTCAACACAAAAGGACAAAACATATTGACATTCGACATCATTTCCTAAGAGATAATGTGGAAAAAGGCTTAATTT
>JACYFF010028507.1:0-10040 GCA_017589665.1 Selenicereus undatus
AACAGGGAACCCAGACTTGGACGGGCCTAGGTTTCAGGCCTAGGAGGTTTGGACGACTCTCACTACCGAGTTGTTGTTGAGAGAGGAGTTTGAGTTGAGGGGAATTACTATGGAAACTCTTCAGCACGTCTTTCCCCTAAATCAAGCCCATCCCCCACCTGCAACCCCAACACCAGTACAGGGGCCACCCTTCCCGCCTGCACCAGACACCCCACTGATGCCTGATAGCCCTGGGGAGGCTTACATGGTGATAGGCCTCCCCAACACCCCAAATTTAGTGGTGATTAGTTCTGGGGATGAGGACCACTAGGGAGATGAGGATGATCAAGAGGAGGGTGACCCCGAGGAGGATCAAGACATTGGCGAAGTGGGGGTAGAGCAGCAATGGAAACAAGAGGCTTATGAGTTGATGCTGGAGCAACAGGTTTAGTAGGAGGTAGGTGATGCTGGATCAGATGCATCTACTAGCAGCTTCGATTCAGGCGAAGAGCCTGATGATGAGTCTAGCCTAGAATGTGAACCATCTAGGGATCGTTAGGTGGGTCTACGGGTTAGTGGTAGTAGTTTTTCTTTAGCCCTGTTTGTTTTTAGTATGGTCGGTTGGAATGGATATATTTTGTGTAGGATGTGACATTATATATAGTCAGTTAGATCATTTCTGACCTTCATGACATTGTCCGTATCTCTTTTTGGTCATGTGACGGATCTAGTGTCTAGGGGCTATTTAGTGTTTAGTGATAGTGTAGGAGTCAGAGCTACTTTTGCTTACTTAGCTAGGTGTAATAGGCTTTTGTTGCTCATGTATATAATTCAGCAGCTATGTATGTAAGCAGTTATGACATAAAATGATGACGCTTTGAGTTATGAAATATTATTTGAGTCATCTCCTATGTATATATTGGGCATGTTTATCTTATATGCCTGGAGGTCCCAGTGTTTGAATTGTTTTATTTAATGTAAGATCAGATTGTCTCAAACAGTGCAAAACAACATTAAGGTTCATGTAGAGGACAATTCGGAGCAAGGCCAGTGATCGGGTGATCAAGCCTCGTGGCAGGGGCCACAACATGGTGACACGCCACCGTCGCTATCTGAATTAGCTAGCAACTTAGGAAACCCGAGTTACTGGCTAACCTTAGTTGTTGAATTGATGAAGCGGATTCCCCAAATAGCTGCTGAAACACCTCCTAAAGAGGATAAATTGGCAAATAGGGCAGCACGGCGCGACCCTAAAGTGTATGATGGGAATTATGATCCAGTGGTATTGGAGGAATGGGTAAAGGGAATGGAGAAACTTTTCACAGTAGTTGTCGTACCAGAGGAAAAGAAAATAAACATTGGGACGTATTATTTGTCAGGTGATGCTGATATTTGGTGGAACATTGTTGAGGGTTGGCTCGTAGGGCCTGAATTCACCTGGAGTAAATTCTTAGCAGAGTTGAGGGCAAAATTTTACCCAGTTGTAGTGCAAAGGAAAAAGGAGAATGAATTTATGGAGTTGAAAATGAGCGGTAGCATGTAAGTGATGCAGTATGCTAGGAAGTTCACAGAACTATCTAAGTTTGTCCCTGAATTTGTATCATCTGAAATGTTGAAAAGGAGAAGGTTTGAGGAGCGTTTGGCCTTCTACATTCGGAATCAATTAGCTGGGCAACCAATTCTAACTTACCAAGAGCTGTACGAGCGAGCCGCTGAAGTGGAGCGTGTGAAGACAGAGTTGAGGGCCTTGAACCCGATCAATCAGAAGAGGAAAGGGATCGAGCGGGGAGCTCCCAGTGAGAGTGTGAATCAAAAGAAACCCACCCCCGCTCCTCCGAAGAGCCATCCTGCAAGCTCTGCAGAGCTCTGGAGGAAGTGCGGAAGAACCAATCACACAACTCTTGAATGTCGAGTTGGCACCAACAAATGCCTGTGGTGTGGAAGTCCTGAACACCTTAACGCTCCATGCCCCCGACGACTAAAAGTTGTAGACAAGGGCGCAGCAAAACCGTTGGCTCTGCTCCGCCAGGGACCCCACCTTCAAGGCCTGCAATTGCAGGAAGGGAATTTGTGATGAACAAAAAGGAAGCTGCTACCTCTAGTACGGTAGTCACTGGAACTCTTTTTTTAAATTCAAAGCCATTTTGTGTATTATTTGATTCAGGTGCCGCTCATTCATTTATATCTACCCGATCTGCTATACACTTAAGCCTTGAGAATAGGAGGATGGAAACCAATTATAGAATCAAGCTACCCAACAATTCTGTGATTGAGTGCCCCCTCTCTTATAAACTTGTGTGTACCACCATTGGTGAAACCACCTTCCCTGTGGATTTGATTCAATTTTATTTGTCTGATTTTGATATCATTTTGGGGATGAATTGGTTCCACTCTTATGTAGCCCAAATTGACTGTGAAGATCTTAAGGTTATCTTGAAAGATGAAAAAGGGAGAAAAATGTGTTTTTATGGGCAGAGAGAGGCGAAATCTTGTTCTTTGATTTCCGCTATGAAAGCAAGTAAGTTGTTATGTCAGGGGTGTAATAGATATTGGTGTTATGCTATCGACACCAAAAGAAAGGAAGAGAAAGCAAAAAATATACCTATCGTTTATGAATTTGATGATGTTTTCCCTGAGGAGTTACCAGGACTACCCCCGTAGAGGGTAATTGATTTCGAAATTGAATTAATGCCTGGAGCCCAACTTATTTCCAAAGCCCCATATCGTATCGCCCCAACTGAGCTTAAGGAACTAAAGATTCAGCTAGATGAGTTGTTTGATCAACTACAAGGAGCAGGAGTATTCTCTAAGATTGATTTGAGGTCAGGGTACCATCAACTTAGCATTAAGCCTGGTGACATTCTTAAGAGAGCGTTTAGGACCAGGTATGATCACTATGAGTTCACAGTGATGCCTTTTTGGTCTCACTAATGCTCCTGCAGCCTTCATCGACCTTATGAACAGGGTTTTCAGACCCTATTTAGAGAAGTTCATAGTGGTGTTCATATATGACATCCTTATTTATTCTAAGGACAAGGAGGAACACGCTTAGCAATTGCGAACAGTATTGCAAACTTTGAGGGAGCATCAACTCCACGGCAAATTAAAGAAATGTGAATTTTGGTTGGAGGAAGTGGTATTTTTGGGACATGTGGTTACAAAAGAAGGAATTAAAGTTGCCCCCCAGAATGTGAAAGCAATCACAGAATGGCCAAGGCCTACTAATGTCACGGAGATTAGAAGTTTTCGGGGTTTAGCGGGCTACTATCGAAGATTCGTTAAAGACTTTTCGAAAATAGCTTTACCACTGACCAATCTACTGAATAAAGCGAACAAGTTTGAGTGGACTGAAAGATGTGAGAAAGCTTTCCAAGAGCTAAGAGAGCGACTAACTGCCGCCCCAATCCTAACGTTACCAATGGAAGGAAAGGAGTATACTGTTTATAGTGATGTTTGAGCCAAAAATGTGATATTTTTAAGGTACTTTTCCACCAATTTTATGCTTGTTTTAATAATATTTTTAGGGTTTTTAATTAATTTTATTTTATTTTGCAGATTTTGAATAAAGGTGAAAAATGGGTTTAAATGGCGGAAAAAGCAAGGAAAAAATAGGAAGAATTTTCAAAGGCTGAAGAACCGGGTTAAAAAGCAAGAAAAACCAGCCAAGAGGAAAAAAAAAGAAAACCAGACCGGTCCAGTGAACCGGACCGGCCCGGTTCAGCAGTGAACCGGTTTCACTTATCCCCTCCCCTTCTCGCGTCTTCTTCTCCTTCCCATTTCGACTCCCCTGCTTCTTCTCCCTGAAACCCGACCCCCAAACCCTAGAACCCGATACCCTTCTTCGTCCACTCAGAACCCTGCTCCCTCGCGCACCCAAGCCCTCTCTGCCATCTCCTTCCTCCTTCTCTCTCTACCTCGTCATCACTCTCCCTCTCCTCCAGCACACCAAGCCACCTACACCCTCTTCCAGAAGCCACCTTCCAGCCCACCATCTCCACCATCCACGTACCCCCTTTCCCGAAACCCCGAAGCCACCTACACCACCCTTGCTGTCCCTTTCATCCACCAGCCACGACAACCCCGTCTCTGGGTATCATCCCCATCGTCCACGCAACACCATAGATCGACGGTTGAGAGAAGAGCAGTTCGGGTATAAAAGCAAGGAGCCGCGACGCCATTGAAAGGAGTCGAGTTTAGGTAATTTAGGGTTAGAAATTAGAGTAGATTAGGTTTCATTCTGTTTAATTTCGTTTAATTTCATTGTCAATTTCAATTTCATTTTCGAATTTCAGTTTCAATTTCGATTCGTGTTCTTGCTTTCGAATTTCAGTAATTAGGGTTCGGTTTTATGTAATTACATTCCAAATTCGAGTATGTGGGTGGTAGTTCATAATTCTTAGTTCAATTTTGCGAAGATTGGTTGCGAATTTTGCTCAATTTCGGTTCTGATTCCCCTGCTCGAATCCTGGTTGGGTTCGATTCTTCCTGTTGATGTTCTGCCCTCTTTCTTGCTGTTCAAATGGCTGCAAAATAATGGTCTTGTGATTCATCGAGGCTTGGTAATCGCTTTCCCCTGGTTTTGGCTGCTGATGTTTTGAGTTTAGCTTCAATTCGATTTCTCCCCTTCCCCTGATATTCCTCTATTTGTATTGTTCATTTGTTTTCAATTCCCCTGTTCCTGCTTTCATGCCTTCGATATTCTGCCTTCCCCTGTTCCCTGTTTTTGGTCTTCGAATTTGCAGTTCTTCATTTCAGGTTGCTTCAATTCGTTCCCTTCCCTATTGCTTAATTATTTTCATTTGCCTAAGTTTAATGCCAGTATAATAAAAGTGAATTAGGTTGTTAAATTGATTTAAATAACATCACTTAGTTTAGTTTAAGTATTTTTATTTTAAATGACCATAATATCACGTGTTTTCCCTGTGGACCGACCCTTATAATACTACGATTGACAATCGTGAGTATTTGAGGTATCAATTTTCCTTTTTCTTTAGTTATTTTTCCATCCCCCTCAAAACCCATCAACAAGTGACGCTTCGAAGAACAGTCTGGGGTGTGTACGGATGCAAGAAGACAAAGTAGTAGCTTACGCCTCTCGACAACTCAAGCCGTATGAGAAAAACTACCTTACCTATGACCTGGAGTTAGCTACCGTGGTCTTTGCATTCAAAATTTGGAGGCATAATTTGTATGGGGTACCATGCAAGATCTACACTGATTATCAAAGTTTAAAGTATATCTTCACCTAGAAGGAGCTTAATTTGACGCAATTGAGTTGCTTAAAGACTATGATTTGCAGATTCAATATCATCCCGGTAAAACAAATGTGGTGGCGGATGCCCTGAGTAGGAAGGTGCAACATAACTCAAACACTACGGTGATTACTCAAGTAAACTTCTTGAGAGAACTTGAGGACTTTGGGGTTCAATTAGTGTCCCACGGGCAAACAAATGCTCAATTATCAGCACTTACAGCACAGTCTTCCCTAGTGGAAGAAATTCGACTAAACTAGAAAAGTGATCACGAACTCCAGGGAGTAAAGCAAAATTTGGAAAAAGGGGAGTCTCCGGGATTTGTATTACATGAGGATGGGACCCTGCGGTTCCAGAATCGCCTATTTGTGCCCAAAAATAGGGAATTAAGAAAGCAGATCCTGGAACAGGCTCACAACACTCGTTATTCATTGCATCCAGGAGGCACGAAGATGTACAGAGATCTGAGACAATACTTTTGGTGGAATAATATGAAGAAGGACGTTGCAGAATATGTGGATAAGTGTCTAACTTGCTAGAAAGTTAAAGCAGAATATCAGAATCCTGTGGGGGAACTACAACCCTTAGAAATCCCCACTTGGAAGTAGGATTCGATGTCAACGGACTTTGTCATGGGTTTACCTCTTTCTACCTCGAAAAAGAATGTTGTCTGGGTCGTAATTGATCGACTCACTAAGTCAGCCCTTTTCCTACCAATTAAGGATACTTGGGGAGTTAAAAGACTAGCCCAATTGTGTGTTAAGGAGATAGTCCGTCTGCAGGGGATCCCCTTACACATAGTCTCAAATAGGGATCAAAGATTCCAAGCATGTTTCTTGCAGGTGCTTCAAAAGGCCTTTGGGATCAAACTAAACTTCAGTAGCTCCTATCACCCAGAAACAAATGGACAAACTGAAAGAGTGAATCAAATTTTGAAGGACATGCTGAAGCTTGTGTATTGGACTTCCAAGGGAAGTGGGAAGATGACTTACCTTTGGTGGAGTTCTCTTATAACAACAACTATCAGTCAACCATCAAAATGGCCCCATTTGAGGCTTTATACGGGAGAAAATGTAAAACCCTATTGTGCTGGAGTGATTTGGACGAAGCACTGATTATAGGTCCTGAAATGATTCAAGAGACCACTGAAACAATAAGAAAGATTCAGGAACATATCAGGGTTGCCCAAAGTCGACAAAAAAGTTATGCGAACAAAAGAAGAAGGCCTCCGGAGTTTCAAGTAGGCGATAAAGTTTTTCTGAACGTTTCACCAACCAGAGGTGTCAAAAGGTTCGGAGTACAGGGCAAACTTAGTCCTAGGTACATTGGACCTTATGAAATCATTGAAAAGTTGAATCCTGTTGCTTATTGTCTAGATCTGCCTGTAGAACTTGAGCACGTGCATAACGTGTTTCATATCTCTTAGATTAGGAAATATATGCTAGATCCAGATCATATCATTGTATCTGAACCTATCGAAATCACTGAAGATCTAGTATATGAGGAGCATCTTGTCCAAATACTAGATCGCAGGATCAAGCAACTGCGCAATAAGTAGATACCATTGGTCAAGGTACTCTTGACAAGCCATACCTCCCAAGAAGCTACTTGGGAGACCGAAGAAGTAATGAAAACCAAATTCCCATATTTATTCGAGCTAATCCTGTATGTTAAGTTCATCAGTTTCGAGGACGAAAATTTTTAAGGGGGGAAGACTGTAATAGTCCGCCCCTAAATCATATTCATTCATTTCATTAATCCATGTGATTAATTTCATTTCATTTAAATCATTGCTTTTTGTTATTTCAATTGGGAAAATTTAAATGGGCCCTCACCTTGCAATTCGTGTTTTTGTTCTAGTCAAATTCTGGAGATCAATTTAGGCCTTGATATTTATGAATTAAGTGATTTAATTATTTTTCATGGCACCACAACCATTTAATCTTGAGCTTTGCAAAAAAAAAACAAAAAAAAACTAACAAACGCAATCGATTTCAGCTCTTTTCCAAACCTCAGCCCTTTTAGGGCTGATTTCCACCCAACGAGAGTTGGCTACATTTGTTTAGCTAAGTACGCTTGATTGGGCCTTAATTATACTTAGTAAAAGTAGCTTTTGGGGATTAAATTTCAGTCAAGTATTTAATTGCCTAAGCCTTCATTTTGCACCAAGTAAATGCAAGTGACCTGCTCTCTCCTATTCTCTCCTCCTTCTCTCATACCCCACAGCCAGCAGCAGCAGCACAATTCCAGCCACCCTTCAACCACCAAACAGCCACTAAACATCCACTGCTCACAACCCCAGCCACCCTCTCACTCCCTCAATCACCAACAATCATTCATACCTCTTTCTTAAGCACAAAGTGAGTAATTCCTATCACCTCTTATGCTGATTTTGTTGTTGATTCTTGATCTTGTTGGTTTTTGCTTCTTTTTTTGGTTGTTTTAATGGTTGATTTTGCTATTTTTGTTGAATTAAGAATCATCTTGGTGATGGATCATGGTGGAGTTGAAGTTGGATTATGCTAGGGTTAGGGTTTTACCTTAATCATGCAAGCTTCATGTTCAAGTGTTGGATATTTTTTGTTTTATCCTTGATTTTTCTTATCTTTTAATCTATCGAAGTTTATTATGGTGTTTATGGTGTGTTGAAGAGTTGAGAGTAAGTTTACGTTGACCCTAAGTTAGGGTTTTATCCATAAATGCATGGTTTGGACCAAACTAGTATTAAACTTCAGGTATGTGTATATGTGACCAGAAAATGAGCTTTATTGGATATGAATATGAAGTGAAATTGAGTGTGGTGTTTTTGTATGATGTGGGGATGGACCAAAGCGTGTTCGCATGCTCTTAAGGTTTAAGTTGAGGAGTTGTGGGAAAAGTAAGGCAACAAACTCAAGCAGTGAGGCTGGAATTTCAAGAAAAGCAGGACAACATTTGAGATGAAACTGGTAATGATCGGCCTAGCCAAAAATTATGATTTTTAGGGGGTAGATATATCACTGTCTTAGCTTTAAAATGGCTCTTAAATCGCATTAATCCGACGTCTATGGATAACGTTATGGTCAGTTTACTGAACCTGTGCAGGATGGATTCAAAACTGACATGTTGGTGTTCCAGTCCCATTTTAGGAACCCTATCGTGGGAATCGTGTTATGTGTCCTTAATGAAAGTTTTAGAGGACTTCCTAAGCTTTTCATATTGGGTCTTAGGCCTTATTTCAAGGTCGGGAGTATAAGTTGTGAATTATTCTTTCCGTTCCCTCTTATTAAACCCTATTTTCCTAAACTTGCTACCGTGCCTTAAATCATATTTCTATGGTTTATATAGTTTCATCATTTTAGTTTAATCCGTTATCTAGTTTGTAAAGATTATTCACAAGCCAGTTTTACCATTTATAAGACCAAGTTCATTGCTCACCTCATGTTCCAATAATGATTCTTTTTTGAACAGAATCAAGGCCTAAGCTTTCATTCTCTCCACTTTAGTGTATGTTATTACTCCGTGAACTTGCATTTAAAACTTTCAGGTACGTTCATCGCCTGTATCTTTAGAAATCAGTACGTATTTATCAAAATTGTAATATTTTGGTAAGTAGATCAATGAATAATTTTAAGCAGTGCTTTATCACATAATTAGTGACCCCATCAGTTATCAGTTATAGGGCATTGCCCTCCAGTTACCCGCGCGGCTTCAGGCCAGGTCCCCCGGTCGGCTTGGCAGGTGTAAACCTATTCACAAATTGTAACAGTTACTCAGGGGTGCACTATCAGATAATAATTAGCAATTCAGTTTTATATACGTCTCATTCCCTGTTTCAAAAATTAAAATGAATTGCAAAGCGGACCCAAATAAATTTCAGTGAATCTTTAACATTACAGGAATCTATGTACTGAGCTTCGGCTCACAGTTCGAAATGTTTTTATGCTTTGTTTTAGGAAAGTGTTCAGTGAATCGCCCTCAGGCGGGCAGGGCAGCTGAAGGTGATAAGTGAGCCAGGACTGTCCATGTGATTGGTAGTGTATGAGTGCTGAGATGCTATCAAATCTTCTTGTGATGTACCTTGGTGTTGAAACTGTATTTTTGAACTAACTTATGTATTGTGGTGTAATCCTTGAGATGATTGGGATGTTAGAACTGTTCCTCTGTATAACTTAATGGTTTGAATGATTGTGATGGTGCGAATGCCCACGTTAGGGTAAACTTTGGTTTTAAATGGCTAAGTTTTCATGTATAAGGGAAGCCTTATCCTTTTTGGACGGTGGTAACACCCTATTCATTGGATTATTCTTTCTAATTGGTGAACTTAAGCATATGAATGCAAGTAATGTATCATATTTTTTGGGGCGTTACAGAACTGGTATCAAAGCCAGGTTGAGATTTTCTTGAGGAAGGTAGAGTTAGAAATTATAGGGTAAGAATGGTTGTCGTGAGGGGGCTATCGTCTACTGCTAGGGTGATATTAGGAGTGTAGTAATGATATTAGAATTCAAGTTGCATCTATTTGCATGTTCCTTATTTATGGATATGTATGCCTCTCATATATGTGTTTTCCTTTTCAGACGGACCTTTACGGTGTTAATATGTTCCCGGGTGGATCTATGATTGCTCACATTGTGCTGCTCCATGCTAGTGTAGAGACACATGCACAGGACCCTTACTCTGAGTTCCGCAATATTGTGGTCCGTGCACAGAGACTTCTTTGGTCCTTACCCCTGGCTGACCCATGGGTGGAGTTTAGGCATCGTTATCATGGCTTCATGACAACAGGGAACCCAGACTTGGACGGGCCTAGGTTTCAGGCCTAGGAGG
>JACYFF010028512.1:0-15629 GCA_017589665.1 Selenicereus undatus
CCCCCCCCCCCGGTCCAGGAGATCGGTAAGGCACTGGTCCATTGCATCCGCAAGGTTGCGACCTTGGCCCCGGGGGATGATGTTTTTGATGATAAACCAGACGGGCAACCGGTGACAAAGTATCATCTCCCCTTTCTTGACAGACTGGGGTGTTTTCAAACCTGGTTATTGACTCAACCTTTGAGTCAATTGAAGCAATCTCTCAGCCCCGAGCATTGTCTTGTCTTCCCTCACATACACCCAAAACCCCACAACCGGAATTCCCAAGATTTTCCCCAATTCCTTAGCATTGAACCCTACTCTTGTCCCATTGACCACACTTATCACCACACCATTGGTGACATTACAGTTGGCATAAAATTGTGCCAAATCAGGTACAGAACATCCTCTTTGGGTGTTTGCAAATAGGTCTAGCCAACCCTGGGTTTTAAGCTTATCCAGGAACATCTGCAGGCCCTATTCCTGAAAATAAGCAGTTTTCACAATTTTGCCCCACACCACACTCCTTTGAAGAAAATGGGCAACTTTGGCTGCTGTGGTCATGGTGATTTTGACTTTCTTGGATTTGGGTTCATCTGGCTTGGTGTCTGCAGTTACCTGTTGGGGCACCTGTTCGGAAGCAGCTTTTCTTTTTGATGAGGCTCTTTTAGTGGAAAGCCTCGCAGATGGAGTGGAGGCAGGCACCTGTTTGGAAACCTGTTCGATAGGAGCTTCCCCTTTGTCTTTGGCTACTGTGTCATCAGGTGAGGAAACAATCTCCTCAACCTGTTGGGGCTCCTATTCTGAAAGGCCGACCGGTTTGGGAGTTTTGTGGGGGCATGGCAAGGTCTTTCGAGATGATCTAGTGGAGCGAGACCGGGAACTCGGTGGAGTGGATGTTTCAGTGGGAAGTGGAGAAGCAGAGGAAGATTCAGAACGCCGAGTTCTGGGTATGTGAACAAGTGGGGGATCAGTTTGACCTGCAAATGTCTTAAACCCTCATCTTGGTCCCCACTCGCCAGGTTTGGTCTTTTCGTAGGGTTTAGGGGAAACAACCTCAATGGTTGAATCTGACCCATCACTGTTGGTCTCCTCAAGATCTTCCACCCGATCCAAATTAATGATGGGGTCATCCAATCGGTCAAGAAAAGCAGTCGCAGGCCCCGTTCGGGCTTCACTTGGTTGAGAACCAGGTTCAGACCCGGATTGGACTGCATCTATTCCAAGAACACCTTCAGGAACAGTTTGTTCCACACTCAACTCAAACAATACCAAAGCCCACCTAAATTCGGACGGCACATCACCCAATTCCAACCTCACCGTTCGCAAGTCCACACTCTTCAAAAACCCGAAAATTGTAGAAATAATAGGCAAAGGGGGTCGAGAATCGAACCCCATACGTCTCTCCGGTGCCAGTGCTACAGTCGCAGACAATGGCAGGGATGAAGACGTCGGCGAAGACACCAGGGGAGGTCTCTTGGGTGCCGGTCAGCACTTGGAGGAGGAGTGACTGCCATGGGTCTTCACCATTGTTGCTGGGATTGAGAAAGAGACGAGCTAGGGTTTTGGTTGTGGAAGATGAAGAGAGGGAGTCAAGCAATTTTGGGGGAGAGGAAGAGAGATTTTCGGGATGTGGTACCGAGAAGAAGGGGAAGTGGGAAATTTAAGTCTCCCAACCGCTTCTTACTCGGAAGGAGAAAATGAAGTCCAACAACTGAAAAACAACTACTTGATTCGCACAAAGTGACAAACAGTGGTCATACCTGTGATTGGCTCTTGTTCTTGCCGTCAATTATTCGGTAACATTGGACAATAAGGGCAATATCATCAGACCTCGATGATTGTCATCAGGTTTTAATCCACACATGTGCTAATTTGGACACAAAAGTTGACTGCATCCAATGAATCCGGATGTTTGACCTGAAAAAACCTTTTAACTAGACAAGTATTGGGGGTTGATTGAGCATGCTCAAGTTGTTTTAATTAGACCCAATTCCAGTCTGCTCTTCTCAAACTGTTCTCTATTCAGTGCCTTGGTAAAAATATCAGCAATTTGTTTATTAGTGGCACAATAATTCATTGAAACCAAGCCCTTTTCAACATTGTCTCTCAAAAAGTGATGACAAATGTCAATATGTTTAGTCCTTTTGTGTTGACATGGGTTTTTGGAAATATTAATTGCACTTGTATTGTCACAAAATATAGGAATCCATCCCGTGTCAACACAAAAGTCTTTGAGTTGTTGCCTTATCCACAACAGTTGAGCACAACAAGAGGCAGCTGCAACATATTCAGCTTCTGCTGTGGACATGGCAATTGAGTGTTGTTTCTTGGTTGCCCAAGATACCAAGTAGGGTCCAAGAAGATGAGCCATACCTGAGGAGTTTTTTCTATCAACCAAAAAGCCTGCATTGTTAGCATCAGCATACCCAACAAGGTTAAAGTTGCATCCTCTAGGATACCATAAAGCCAAATCAGGTGTATGTTTTAAATATCTGAAAATTCGTTTAACAACCTTTAAATGTGATTCTTTAGGCTTAGACTGAAAACGGATACACAAACCGACACTGAAAACAATGTCAGGTCTACTAGCAGTTAGATAGAGAAGCGACCCTATCATGCCCCTATAGGATTTGTCCTCGACTGAGGGACTCCCATCATCCATTACCAACCTGGTTGAAGGAGAAATGGGAGTATCTATGGGCTTGGCCGATTCCATTCCAAATCGCATAAGTAATTCCTTGACATATTTTTGTTGATGTATCAAGGTGCCGTTTGAAGTTTGTTTGATTTGCAAGCCTAAGAAAAAATTAAGCCCACCCATCATGCTCATTTCAAACTCACTTCTCATCATTTTTGAAAACTCTTCACATAAATCATTGTGTGTTGCACCAATTATAATGTCATCGACATATATTTGGACAATCAACAGATATTCCCCCTTAGATTTAAGAAACAAGGTATTGTCAACCTTGCCTATTCTAAAACCATTTTCCAATAAAAAGTTTGACAGTCATTCATACCAAGCTCTAGGAGCTTGTTTTAAACCATAAAGCGCTTTGTCAAGTTTAAAAGCATAGTTAGGAAGTTCTTTACTTTCAAAACCAGGGGGTTGCATCACATACACCTCTTCTTTAAGGTATCCGTTGAGGAATGCACTTTTGACATCCATCTGATATAGCTTTATGTCCATGTGAGCTGCAAAAGCTACCAAAATGCGGATAGCCTCAATCCTCGCAACGGGTGCAAAGGTTTCTTCATAATCAATGCCCTCTTCTTGGTTGTAGCCTTGAACCACCAGCCGGGCCTTGTTCCTAGTGACTGTTCCGAACTCATCAAGCTTGTTCCAGAACACCCACTTGGTGCCAATGATTGATCTATCCTTTGGCCGTGGTACAAGGTGTCACACCTTGTTCATTTCAAACTGATGAAGCTCCTCTTGCATTGTCGTGACCCAATCTGAATCTGCAAGAGCTTCATTAACATTTTTTGGCTCAATATTAGAGAGAAAAGCATAAAAAGCACAGAAATTTTTAAGTTTGGATCTAGTTTGCACTCCTGTATTAATGTCAGACAGAATTTGATCAAGAGGGTGCGAACTTTGGTGCTTCCATGGTCGTGGAGTAAGTGGATCCACAGACACGTTTTCTATTCTTGCTGGAATACTCGGCGAAACAGGTTCAGGAACTGTTTCCGAGCCTGTTCTGGAGCCCGTTCCTGAGCCTGTTCTAGAGCCTATTTCCTGGCCTGTTCTGGAAGAATTAGGCTGGTTTTGATCCAAATCAGGTTCAACAGAGCTTCCCCCTGTCTGGTTCAGACCTTGCCCACCTTCCAAGGGAACAGCTCCAGGCCCTGATCCATCCTCAGGACTCTTACCTTTCTTATGTATGAGCAACAAATCTTTTCTAGCAAGACCCATTTCGTAACCATCTTCCTGTGCATCATTCTCAATTAGAGAGTTAGTTTCATCAGATAGCACATGCACACTCTTCTCAACACACAAGGTTCGCTTATTGAATACTTTGTATGCCTTACTGTGTGAGGAGTAACCAAGAAATATTGCCTCATCACTCCTTGGATCAAACTTTCCTAAGGCATCCTTCCCATTATTATGCACAAAACATTTACAACCAAATACTCTTAAATGCATAATATTGGGTTTTCTACCCTTGAGAAGTTCATAAGGAGTTTTGTTAAGAATAGGTCTAATCATGCATCTATTTATAATGTAACATGATGTGTTCAAAGCTACTGTCCAAAAGTTTCTAGGAAGACCACTAGCAATAAGCATTATTCTAGTCATGTTTTCTAGAGTACGATTTTTACGCTCTACCACCCCGTTCTGCTAGGGTGTTCTTGGAGCTGAAAAATTATTATTAACACCATGCTCATTACAATAGTCAATAAAGCTCGAATTTTCAAATTTTGTACCATGATCAGACCTTAAGCAAACCAATGAGTGTCCTACTCTCTTTTCAATCTTTTTAAGAAATGCAAGAAATTGTTCAAATGTTTCATCTTTAGAAGCCAAAAACAAGGTCTAACTGAAACGAGAGTAGTCATCCACTACAACAAGGACATACCTCTTCCCAGTTCTGCTTGTGATCCTCATAGGACCACACAAATCGACATGTAACATTTCGAGAGGTCGGGTAGTGCTAACACAATTTTTCAATTTAAAAGAATTTTTGACTTGTTTCCCCCTAGCACAAGCGTCACATACCTTGACATCATTGTATTTGATGGAAGGTAAGCCGACGACTAGATCTTTGGAAACCAATTTGTTCAAAAGAGAGAGACTTGCATGACCTAATCTCTTGTGCCAAAGCATAACATCATCATTCAAAGCACTTAAACAAGTCAGATTATTTTGGGGAAGAGAAGAAATACACACTTTATAAACATTTTTGTGTCGCTTCCCCCTCAACACGACATCTCCTATGTTCATATTAACAACCAAACAACGTGTTGGAGAAAACACTACTAGGTTGTCTTTATCACACAGTTGGGACACACTAAGTAAATTATGTTTCAATCCATCTACAAGATATACATTGTCAATAGAATGGGAGAGTGACTCACCTATCTTACCTAATCCAACAATTGTCCCGGACTTGCCGTTACCAAATGCCACACTCCCTCCTTCTGAGGCTGTAAGTGAGAAGAAGTTGGATTTCTCACAAGTCATATGCCTTGAACATCCGCTATCAACATACCACAACTGGCTGTTTCCTAGGTTGTTCCCTGGGTTGTTCCCTGGGCTGTTTGCTGGGTTGTTTGTTGGATTGTTCCCTCTCACTTTAGCCTGTAAAACAAATTAGGGGTTAATTTTGGGAACTCAGATCCACTTGGGTCCCATTCCCTTAGACATGCGAAGCTCATCTTTTCTAACCCAAATTTGCTTTACATAAATCAAGTTGCTTTCCATGGCATACCTTCTTATAGGACATGCATACCGATAATGCCCCGTTTTACCACAATGAAAACAAACAATATTTTCAGGTAATCCCACATATTTTTTATTAACAGGGTAAACGGTGCGCTTAGTCACGAAGCCTAATCCCTTTTTGGCTCGGTTAAAGTGAGTGTTCAGCTAATTCAGCGCCTGTGAGGACCTGTTCCAGTGCTTGTTTACAGCAAGGTCTGAATCTACTTGTTTTAATTTTTCAAGTAATTTACTGTTCTCAATAAGCAGGGATTCAACCTTCTGTTTCAGTTCAAGGGACTCATTTTCAAGCCTAGTGAAGTCAGTAGCAAAAGCCTATTCTTTCATACTTAAGGTCTCTTTGGACTTATTGAGGTCTTCATGCAAAACAATGTTCTTCATATCAATTTCAATTTTTTCACTTTTAAGGATTTTGTTTTCATGCTCTAATTCTCTAATATCCCTTTTTAACTCGGAGCATGCATTCTTTAACATGCAATTTTCAGAATTAATAGCATCACACTCATCCATCAAAGTCAATAATAACTCTTCAAGTTTTGCTTTATTTAGACCACGTACCTTATCCTTAAGTTGAGCTAAGCTATCCAGAGGCTCATCATCTGAGTCAGAGTCAGTTCGGGCCATAAGAGCTACAACAGCATCTTCTTCTTCAGTCCCTTCCTCGTCCTCGGTGGAATCACCCCAAGCCGCAAGCATTGCCTTTGAAAAACACTTGGTAGAACTGTTTCCACCCTGTTTCCTGCGTTGTTTCCTGAACTGTTCGGGCTCTTGTTCCTCTTTCAGTAATGGGCAGTTTTTCACAATGTGGTCATGTTTACCACATTTGAAACACCCAGAGAACTGTTCCCGATCATTGTTCCTGGACCTGCTGAAGTTATTCTTCTTAGAATTTTCCTTGGCCTTCTTGAAAAACTTCTTGAATTTTCGGGTGATCATAGCCATTTCTTCCTCATCAAGGTCCGAGTTATCCTCCTCCCAGACCTTTAGAGCAATGCCTCGGTCCTTCTTGGTCTCCTTTTTTTGTTGAGAATTCCTCCTAAGCTCATAGGTTTGGAGATTGCCAATAAGCTCATCCAGGGTAATCTTTTTCAAGTCCTTGGCCTCTTGAATAGCCGTGACTTTGGCTTCCCAAGAATGAGGTAAAAACCTTAGGATCTTCCTCACCAACTCTTCAGTGGTGAAGGACTTTCCTAATGATTTTAACTCATTTGTTATATGGGTGAAACGGGTATACATATCCATCACCATTTCACGATCACCCATTTCAAACAATTCGTATTTTCTCATAAGTAGCTCAATGCGTGATTGCTTCACTTGATTTGTGCCTTCATGAGCTACTTGAAGGGTGTCCCATATGTCCTTGGCTGACTCGCACTCAGAAATGCGAGTGTATTCATCCGGTCCAAGACCAAAATACAAGAGTTTTTTGGCTTTGGCGTTTTTCTCCATCAACTTGAAGTCTTCGGCATTGAACTCTTCAGGCTTTTTGTGAACTTTGCTTCCATCTTCGATCACTTTTGTGGGAATGAGTGGTCCACTCTTGATAAGCATCCATAACTCGTAGTCCTCAGCTTGAATGTAGTTTTCCATTCTATTCTTCCACCAACTATAATGTTGACCATTAAAGTATGGTGGTCGAGTTATAGATTGCCCCTCAAGCATGCCATTGGGTGTACTCATGTTTAGGATCTCTCAAGATTTTAATCTTTCTAATGAGAACCTGCTCTGACACCACTTGTTAGAAATGAGAGTACACAAACACAAGAGGGGGGTGAATTGTGTTGCCAAATTTTCGCAGTTTTCTGGAGATAGGCTTAAGCCCTGTTCTGACAGACTATTTGTAACACATCAAGAAAACATAAATACCGCGGAGATAAGTAGAAGAGTAAGTGAACACAGGATTTTTACGTGGAAACACCTCTAGCCCAACTGAGGTGAAAAACCACGACCTACCTCTGTAGGATTTTCAACCACTTCACTATTCGGGCTAAACAAGTTACAATGTAACTCACACCGTTACAACTTGTAACACACACGTAACCGTCTTCCCTAAGACCGGTTACCCCACGTCCAAAATCCCCTTGATTTGGACACACTCGACTCACTTTTGGAAGAGAGAAAATAAGATGGACACCTTACTTTTGTGCTTCTCAAATAAGCTAGTGTAAGGTACAAATATGCTCCTAGTATGCCAACTTTGAAAGCTCAATCTTGGACACACTTGGGTCGGTTTTCTTTCTGAAAATAAGGTTCTTAAATCCTGGAATATTGCTGTGAAAAACCGATGATGAAAATGAATGTGGAGTCTTGCTTAAACAGAAAACCAAGTGGAATAAGCTCAAATAAAGAGGAGAAAGCTTGGACCGTAAGGAGTGGAAAGTGTGAGCTGAAAATTTTCACTAACTGCTTGAGCTACACGGTTATTTTCAGCCACAAAAACTCAGTAAATCATCCCATGATTTTCTCCACAAATTAAGTCATTTTCTAAAAATAGAGATTTTGTTACTTGGAGAATAAAGCACTCTAAAAATAGACTTGTAGATCTCCCCAAGTTTCTCATAGCCAGAAATAGCCTTTTGGACTTAGCAGTCAGCAGAAAATCTATCAAAAAAAATCTCAGAGACGTTAGCCCAAAAATCAAGGAAAAAATCGTCAAAAATCAGTTTTGCAGTTTTTGCTTGAAAACACCTTGAACACCCTGTTCTCAGAACTGTTCTGAGACAGTGTTCTAAAAATTCTTTCAAAAAAAAAACATTTCAAAGTGAATGTTAAATTAAGACTTTCTAATTGGCATATTAACAAGAATCTAATAAAATAAAAACCATAGCAAAACAGAGACTCTTGTTGAATCAACCAGACATCTTGTAGAAACTTAACTTGCTGCTCCAAACACTCCTAAGAGTTGTTCTTAAGGCTGTTCTGAAGTTCTAGAAAGTCTTGCCAGCCAACTGATCTTGAGTACCTGTTCTTAAGACCTGTTCTTGAGCATTGTTAACCAAGCAATTTCAAAGTATTCAATATTTGGAACCTGTTCAATCAACACACTCAACTATATATTACATTTGTGTTTGTTATCATCAAAACCTTACATTACATAAGGATAGGGTCAACAATTTTCCCCTTTTTGATGATGACAAACCAAATGACCATATTGACATAAAAGGCGAAAGCAAGTGAGTGCCAAATAGTCAAGCCATAGAAGAGAGAATTTTTTTTTTTTAAGAAGTCAACTTAAGCCAAGTCACACTAAATCAACCATGGTTATGCCCATCTTTCCCCTTTGGACATCATCGAAAAACGGTGGTCAGATCAAACAGAGATAGTCAGGTTGTTTGCAATCACCACCACTTGGGTAATAGAGGAAGACAACCAGTGATACACTCAAGTATATGGTACAGTAATGATATTGGCCATCCGAGTCACGCACAAACAAACAACAACAATAAGACAAGTAGGGCACAGTATTAACTAATAACCAACTAAGAGTTAGTATAAACCACAGTCAGTCAAAACGCACAACCAGGTAGTAAAAATAGTTGTTGAGAGCAGGGTGGAGAATAAGAGTAGAAACAGGAAATAGAACAAGGCTGGGAACAGGGGGCAGAAACAGGTTCAGGGAGGAGGAGATGACAGTTGGGCCGTGAGGGCAATGATGGCCGATAGGAGATCCCCATGGCGGTTCGCATTCATAGCCTTCTCCTCTACAAGAGTCGCATTAACCTCAAAGAGCTCATCCTTCAGCCTGTTTTGGTCTTGGAGCAACGTATCTAGTGGTGTACCACTGGAGGAAGAACCAGGAACAGGGGTGAAGGGTGTTCGGGGCCCCTGTTCAGAACCAGTAGTCGCACCCTTTGCAATCTTGAACCCACAACTGATCAGGGTGCTGCTACCTATCTCATCTGTCACTTGCACCCCTACCTTCTTCTGTAAAGAAATCCCAAAGTGCTCAAATACCGAGGGCAGGAGGAATCCATACCCCAGGTCGTGTTCCCTAGCCATGTTTGTAATGCGTGAGATATGACTGATCATGATGGTCGATAAGTTGATCCACCCCCCCCCCCGGTCCAGGAGATCGGTAAGGCACTGGTCCATTGCATCCGCAAGGTTGCGACCTTGGCCCCGGGGGATGATGTTTTTGATGATAAACCAGACGGGCAACCGGTGACAAAGTATCATCTCCCCTTTCTTGACAGACTGGGGTGTTTTCAAACCTGGTTATTGACTCAACCTTTGAGTCAATTGAAGCAATCTCTCAGCCCCGAGCATTGTCTTGTCTTCCCTCACATACACCCAAAACCCCACAACCGGAATTCCCAAGATTTTCCCCAATTCCTTAGCATTGAACCCTACTCTTGTCCCATTGACCACACTTATCACCACACCATTGGTGACATTACAGTTGGCATAAAATTGTGCCAAATCAGGTACAGAACATCCTCTTTGGGTGTTTGCAAATAGGTCTAGCCAACCCTGGGTTTTAAGCTTATCCAGGAACATCTGCAGGCCCTATTCCTGAAAATAAGCAGTTTTCACAATTTTGCCCCACACCACACTCCTTTGAAGAAAATGGGCAACTTTGGCTGCTGTGGTCATGGTGATTTTGACTTTCTTGGATTTGGGTTCATCTGGCTTGGTGTCTGCAGTTACCTGTTGGGGCACCTGTTCGGAAGCAGCTTTTCTTTTTGATGAGGCTCTTTTAGTGGAAAGCCTCGCAGATGGAGTGGAGGCAGGCACCTGTTTGGAAACCTGTTCGATAGGAGCTTCCCCTTTGTCTTTGGCTACTGTGTCATCAGGTGAGGAAACAATCTCCTCAACCTGTTGGGGCTCCTATTCTGAAAGGCCGACCGGTTTGGGAGTTTTGTGGGGGCATGGCAAGGTCTTTCGAGATGATCTAGTGGAGCGAGACCGGGAACTCGGTGGAGTGGATGTTTCAGTGGGAAGTGGAGAAGCAGAGGAAGATTCAGAACGCCGAGTTCTGGGTATGTGAACAAGTGGGGGATCAGTTTGACCTGCAAATGTCTTAAACCCTCATCTTGGTCCCCACTCGCCAGGTTTGGTCTTTTCGTAGGGTTTAGGGGAAACAACCTCAATGGTTGAATCTGACCCATCACTGTTGGTCTCCTCAAGATCTTCCACCCGATCCAAATTAATGATGGGGTCATCCAATCGGTCAAGAAAAGCAGTCGCAGGCCCCGTTCGGGCTTCACTTGGTTGAGAACCAGGTTCAGACCCGGATTGGACTGCATCTATTCCAAGAACACCTTCAGGAACAGTTTGTTCCACACTCAACTCAAACAATACCAAAGCCCACCTAAATTCGGACGGCACATCACCCAATTCCAACCTCACCGTTCGCAAGTCCACACTCTTCAAAAACCCGAAAATTGTAGAAATAATAGGCAAAGGGGGTCGAGAATCGAACCCCATACGTCTCTCCGGTGCCAGTGCTACAGTCGCAGACAATGGCAGGGATGAAGACGTCGGCGAAGACACCAGGGGAGGTCTCTTGGGTGCCGGTCAGCACTTGGAGGAGGAGTGACTGCCATGGGTCTTCACCATTGTTGCTGGGATTGAGAAAGAGACGAGCTAGGGTTTTGGTTGTGGAAGATGAAGAGAGGGAGTCAAGCAATTTTGGGGGAGAGGAAGAGAGATTTTCGGGATGTGGTACCGAGAAGAAGGGGAAGTGGGAAATTTAAGTCTCCCAACCGCTTCTTACTCGGAAGGAGAAAATGAAGTCCAACAACTGAAAAACAACTACTTGATTCGCACAAAGTGACAAACAGTGGTCATACCTGTGATTGGCTCTTGTTCTTGCCGTCAATTATTCGGTAACATTGGACAATAAGGGCAATATCATCAGACCTCGATGATTGTCATCAGGTTTTAATCCACACATGTGCTAATTTGGACACAAAAGTTGACTGCATCCAATGAATCCGGATGTTTGACCTGAAAAAACCTTTTAACTAGACAAGTATTGGGGGTTGATTGAGCATGCTCAAGTTGTTTTAATTAGACCCAATTCCAGTCTGCTCTTCTCAAACTGTTCTCTATTCAGTGCCTTGGTAAAAATATCAGCAATTTGTTTATTAGTGGCACAATAATTCATTGAAACCAAGCCCTTTTCAACATTGTCTCTCAAAAAGTGATGACAAATGTCAATATGTTTAGTCCTTTTGTGTTGACATGGGTTTTTGGAAATATTAATTGCACTTGTATTGTCACAAAATATAGGAATCCATCCCGTGTCAACACAAAAGTCTTTGAGTTGTTGCCTTATCCACAACAGTTGAGCACAACAAGAGGCAGCTGCAACATATTCAGCTTCTGCTGTGGACATGGCAATTGAGTGTTGTTTCTTGGTTGCCCAAGATACCAAGTAGGGTCCAAGAAGATGAGCCATACCTGAGGAGTTTTTTCTATCAACCAAAAAGCCTGCATTGTTAGCATCAGCATACCCAACAAGGTTAAAGTTGCATCCTCTAGGATACCATAAAGCCAAATCAGGTGTATGTTTTAAATATCTGAAAATTCGTTTAACAACCTTTAAATGTGATTCTTTAGGCTTAGACTGAAAACGGATACACAAACCGACACTGAAAACAATGTCAGGTCTACTAGCAGTTAGATAGAGAAGCGACCCTATCATGCCCCTATAGGATTTGTCCTCGACTGAGGGACTCCCATCATCCATTACCAACCTGGTTGAAGGAGAAATGGGAGTATCTATGGGCTTGGCCGATTCCATTCCAAATCGCATAAGTAATTCCTTGACATATTTTTGTTGATGTATCAAGGTGCCGTTTGAAGTTTGTTTGATTTGCAAGCCTAAGAAAAAATTAAGCCCACCCATCATGCTCATTTCAAACTCACTTCTCATCATTTTTGAAAACTCTTCACATAAATCATTGTGTGTTGCACCAATTATAATGTCATCGACATATATTTGGACAATCAACAGATATTCCCCCTTAGATTTAAGAAACAAGGTATTGTCAACCTTGCCTATTCTAAAACCATTTTCCAATAAAAAGTTTGACAGTCATTCATACCAAGCTCTAGGAGCTTGTTTTAAACCATAAAGCGCTTTGTCAAGTTTAAAAGCATAGTTAGGAAGTTCTTTACTTTCAAAACCAGGGGGTTGCATCACATACACCTCTTCTTTAAGGTATCCGTTGAGGAATGCACTTTTGACATCCATCTGATATAGCTTTATGTCCATGTGAGCTGCAAAAGCTACCAAAATGCGGATAGCCTCAATCCTCGCAACGGGTGCAAAGGTTTCTTCATAATCAATGCCCTCTTCTTGGTTGTAGCCTTGAACCACCAGCCGGGCCTTGTTCCTAGTGACTGTTCCGAACTCATCAAGCTTGTTCCAGAACACCCACTTGGTGCCAATGATTGATCTATCCTTTGGCCGTGGTACAAGGTGTCACACCTTGTTCATTTCAAACTGATGAAGCTCCTCTTGCATTGTCGTGACCCAATCTGAATCTGCAAGAGCTTCATTAACATTTTTTGGCTCAATATTAGAGAGAAAAGCATAAAAAGCACAGAAATTTTTAAGTTTGGATCTAGTTTGCACTCCTGTATTAATGTCAGACAGAATTTGATCAAGAGGGTGCGAACTTTGGTGCTTCCATGGTCGTGGAGTAAGTGGATCCACAGACACGTTTTCTATTCTTGCTGGAATACTCGGCGAAACAGGTTCAGGAACTGTTTCCGAGCCTGTTCTGGAGCCCGTTCCTGAGCCTGTTCTAGAGCCTATTTCCTGGCCTGTTCTGGAAGAATTAGGCTGGTTTTGATCCAAATCAGGTTCAACAGAGCTTCCCCCTGTCTGGTTCAGACCTTGCCCACCTTCCAAGGGAACAGCTCCAGGCCCTGATCCATCCTCAGGACTCTTACCTTTCTTATGTATGAGCAACAAATCTTTTCTAGCAAGACCCATTTCGTAACCATCTTCCTGTGCATCATTCTCAATTAGAGAGTTAGTTTCATCAGATAGCACATGCACACTCTTCTCAACACACAAGGTTCGCTTATTGAATACTTTGTATGCCTTACTGTGTGAGGAGTAACCAAGAAATATTGCCTCATCACTCCTTGGATCAAACTTTCCTAAGGCATCCTTCCCATTATTATGCACAAAACATTTACAACCAAATACTCTTAAATGCATAATATTGGGTTTTCTACCCTTGAGAAGTTCATAAGGAGTTTTGTTAAGAATAGGTCTAATCATGCATCTATTTATAATGTAACATGATGTGTTCAAAGCTACTGTCCAAAAGTTTCTAGGAAGACCACTAGCAATAAGCATTATTCTAGTCATGTTTTCTAGAGTACGATTTTTACGCTCTACCACCCCGTTCTGCTAGGGTGTTCTTGGAGCTGAAAAATTATTATTAACACCATGCTCATTACAATAGTCAATAAAGCTCGAATTTTCAAATTTTGTACCATGATCAGACCTTAAGCAAACCAATGAGTGTCCTACTCTCTTTTCAATCTTTTTAAGAAATGCAAGAAATTGTTCAAATGTTTCATCTTTAGAAGCCAAAAACAAGGTCTAACTGAAACGAGAGTAGTCATCCACTACAACAAGGACATACCTCTTCCCAGTTCTGCTTGTGATCCTCATAGGACCACACAAATCGACATGTAACATTTCGAGAGGTCGGGTAGTGCTAACACAATTTTTCAATTTAAAAGAATTTTTGACTTGTTTCCCCCTAGCACAAGCGTCACATACCTTGACATCATTGTATTTGATGGAAGGTAAGCCGACGACTAGATCTTTGGAAACCAATTTGTTCAAAAGAGAGAGACTTGCATGACCTAATCTCTTGTGCCAAAGCATAACATCATCATTCAAAGCACTTAAACAAGTCAGATTATTTTGGGGAAGAGAAGAAATACACACTTTATAAACATTTTTGTGTCGCTTCCCCCTCAACACGACATCTCCTATGTTCATATTAACAACCAAACAACGTGTTGGAGAAAACACTACTAGGTTGTCTTTATCACACAGTTGGGACACACTAAGTAAATTATGTTTCAATCCATCTACAAGATATACATTGTCAATAGAATGGGAGAGTGACTCACCTATCTTACCTAATCCAACAATTGTCCCGGACTTGCCGTTACCAAATGCCACACTCCCTCCTTCTGAGGCTGTAAGTGAGAAGAAGTTGGATTTCTCACAAGTCATATGCCTTGAACATCCGCTATCAACATACCACAACTGGCTGTTTCCTAGGTTGTTCCCTGGGTTGTTCCCTGGGCTGTTTGCTGGGTTGTTTGTTGGATTGTTCCCTCTCACTTTAGCCTGTAAAACAAATTAGGGGTTAATTTTGGGAACTCAGATCCACTTGGGTCCCATTCCCTTAGACATGCGAAGCTCATCTTTTCTAACCCAAATTTGCTTTACATAAATCAAGTTGCTTTCCATGGCATACCTTCTTATAGGACATGCATACCGATAATGCCCCGTTTTACCACAATGAAAACAAACAATATTTTCAGGTAATCCCACATATTTTTTATTAACAGGGTAAACGGTGCGCTTAGTCACGAAGCCTAATCCCTTTTTGGCTCGGTTAAAGTGAGTGTTCAGCTAATTCAGCGCCTGTGAGGACCTGTTCCAGTGCTTGTTTACAGCAAGGTCTGAATCTACTTGTTTTAATTTTTCAAGTAATTTACTGTTCTCAATAAGCAGGGATTCAACCTTCTGTTTCAGTTCAAGGGACTCATTTTCAAGCCTAGTGAAGTCAGTAGCAAAAGCCTATTCTTTCATACTTAAGGTCTCTTTGGACTTATTGAGGTCTTCATGCAAAACAATGTTCTTCATATCAATTTCAATTTTTTCACTTTTAAGGATTTTGTTTTCATGCTCTAATTCTCTAATATCCCTTTTTAACTCGGAGCATGCATTCTTTAACATGCAATTTTCAGAATTAATAGCATCACACTCATCCATCAAAGTCAATAATAACTCTTCAAGTTTTGCTTTATTTAGACCACGTACCTTATCCTTAAGTTGAGCTAAGCTATCCAGAGGCTCATCATCTGAGTCAGAGTCAGTTCGGGCCATAAGAGCTACAACAGCATCTTCTTCTTCAGTCCCTTCCTCGTCCTCGGTGGAATCACCCCAAGCCGCAAGCATTGCCTTTGAAAAACACTTGGTAGAACTGTTTCC
>JACYFF010028513.1:0-10082 GCA_017589665.1 Selenicereus undatus
CAAATTAAAACCTCAAATCATTCTTAGCTTACTACCATTCGAAGCTTGAAGTACTTGGCTTGCTTATGATTCAAACAAGGTTTCTTCATAATTTTTCAACATAAATGCTTCTTGAAATCATAAAGAGTTTACTAGCTCGCAACTCGAATTTCAAACGAAACTTCAATAAGCAGCTAGCATATAAATCAGCAAAATTTCATAAATGGTACCTTAAGATGTCCTTTCTCAAGATGTTTAAATCCTTTTAAACACAAGGAGAAGTTATATAAAAACCATTGCCTTAAAACGCTTTCGAACTCACTTTTAGTTTGGTTTTAAACTTTTTAAACCTATTGACTATTCAGTCGAGTCACTCACTAAGTGGTTTGACGACTTAGGATTTCTTTTAGGCTACAAACTTCTTCATAAACTATGAGGCAATTGGTAAGTATTTAAACGCATTTGAAATCATGAAAACAAGCATTCACAATCCTTCTCAAAGATGTTAATATCAAGTAGCACATTGAGGGGAAAAAGGGTTTCGCAAATAGCACATTCATACACTTCATATCACAACTCGGAAAAATGTACTCAATAAGCCACACATGGCCTCGCAATCCACACGATTCTGGCAATTCACAACCCAAGCTCCCTCCTCACACAACACCGACCACAAGAACCTAAAATTCCTTAATAGTTCCACCTCAAGCCATCCGTCTACCAACCTGGTTCATTATTGGCATACACAAACTAGCAATACATAAAACGATTGTATATTGGTGTAATACTCATGCTTAATAACTGACATAGAGTTTAAGTGTACTAACCCATACAATAGAGACTTTAAAGCGATATTTTGCTTTCTAGTTCGCAAACCAATATCCATAGGCATATTATTTCGTTACAATTACTACGAATAGACCATTAACGTGCCCAAACTAATTTAGTCGTAACCTTTAGACATAATTCAGTTCATTCCACCAATACTTCAATTACCATCCTTAAGCTTCAAACGTGAAAAGGCAATACGACCAGCTTAACGTAAAATAAGGAACGTGGGTGTTACATTCTTCCCCCTTAAAAGAATTTCGCCCTCGAAATTCTAGGGTTCACAATTCAGTCATACCTAAGACATGCAAAAACAATTGACACAGTCTACACAAATTACACTAAAATCCACAATCTCGTTTACAATCAATTTAAATTGAAAAAGGGCATATGGTATCCAGTGTCCTCATCGCCAAACCTCTTCAAGCGTCTACTCACTCTATTTAGGCGCTGAGGGCAAATCGCATCAATTTTGGGTTTAGAAGTGGGGTTACGAATTAGGTTAGCAGTACCAATTCTTAAGCAGCTTGGAACAAAAATAAAAAGAAAGAGAGAGGGAGGGGCATTTTGGTAATTTACGTGTGACCCCGCTCTCGTTCTTCTTCCTTCATGCGTGAACACCCCCCGACAGCCTCTCTCCTCTCCTCTTTGCTCTTCTTCGTCCTCCTCTCGTTATCCTCTACACATGCGCCAGAAAAGCTCGAATGTACGATGCATTACAAGAATGTAACCAAACTTTATTTGAAAATTCAGTTAACTAAACTGGCAGACACGTTCAAAAAATATATGGAGGATATGTACATTTGAAAGCTTTCTTTCTTTTTTGAAAAACACTTTAGTTACACTCCTGGCCGTCATATTCTTTACAAGAACTTCTTTCGTAATGGTTCTCTAATGACCCTTATAAGCTTTCCAAATCCTATTCGATATGGCCTCATAATGGCCCTTAGAAATATTTCTTTTCTGAAATGCTTAAAATGGAAAAATGCCAATTTCCTATTTATTAGGAACTTAATCATAGCGCAAAAACATCTTATTGTGCTGGCTAGGGGAGATCTACACTATCCCTAAGTGAGATCGTCACTAACAACTCACGTTATCCCCGGGGTATATGCACTTAACTTTTTGGCCAAAACGCGTCTTTGCAGAGCAACTCTAACTTCGATATTATCCATTGTGGGGCTACAGCTTACACCAAGATAGTCATATCTAGAGTCCAGTCCCCCTCAAGGTTTGCTTACACATCACACAACATAATATATCTGGGGAATAGCTCACACCAAGACAGTCATATCTCGAGTCCAGTTCCGAGGAACAGCTCACGCTATCTTTCTGTCTAGCTCCCAACATTCCCTTTGGGGGAAATAGCTCACGCCATCTTTGCGTCTAGTTCCCACCTTCAAGGTCTGGCCAATCGCTTAACACTTTCTTAGCCTTTACACCATATTTCATTTCTCTTTTTAACAAAGCGACCATAACCTTTCGACATGTTTGTAGTTCGTTCGTTTTTAACTTAAAAACTTCTTATAAACGTAATTAGTTTGCCAACTCGTAAATCGACTTCGTTTCTTAGTTTAAAAGCTTCTTATAAATGAAATAAGTTTGCTAACTCGTAAATCAACTTTGCTTTTAACTTAAAAGTTTCTTATAAACGTAATAAGTTTGCTAACTTGTTAATCGAAACTCATTTGGGAACTTAAGGTACTTACTTAGAGTCTAATTTAAACTAGATTCGTAGTTGAAGCATATTGAAACTATTTTCCCAATTAAAGCTTATTGAAACATAAAGTAATAATCAAACCGAATTCGTAATTGAAGCTTGTTGAAACATATAGTGATAATCAAACCAGATTCGTGATTGAAGCTTACTGAAACTTAAAGTGATAAACTCTTTTCAACTAGCATATAACTCAAACTAAGTTTCATGATAAAATCATTCTGTTGCCCAATTTTATGTCATTTGAAATCCTTTTTAAACTCAATGAAGGGTGCTCAAGCAAATTAAAACCTTAAATCATTCTTAGCTTACTACCATTCGAAGCTTAAAGTACCTGGCTTGCTTATGATTCAATCAAGCTTTCTTCACAGTTTTTCAACATAAATGCTTCTTGAAATCATAAAGAGTTTACTAGCTCGCGACTTGAATCTCAAACGAAACTTCAATAAGCAGCTAGCATATAAATCAACTAAATTTCATAATTAGTACCTTAAGATGTCCTTTCTCAAGACGTTTAAATCGTTTTAAACACAAGGAGAAGTTATATAAAAACCAATGCCTTAAAACGCTTTTGAACTCACTTTTAGTTTGGTTTTACACTTTCTAAACCTATTGACTATTCAGTCGAGTCACTCACTAAGTAGTTCGACAATTTAGGATTTCTTTAAGGCTACAAACATCTTCATAAACTATGAGGCAATTGGTAAGTATTTAAACGCATTCGAAATCATGAAAACAAGCGTTTAACAATCCTTCTTAAAGATGTTAATATCAAGTAGCACACTGAGGTGAAAAAGGGGTTCGTAAATAGCACATTCATACACTTCATGGAACAACTTCGCAAAATCTACTCAATAAGCCACACATGGCCTCGCAATCGACACGATTGCGGCAATTCACAACCCAGGCTCCCTCCTCACACAACACCGACCACAAGAAGCTAAAATTCCTTAATAGTTCCACCTCAAGCCATCCATCTACCAGCTTGGTCCATTATTGGCAAACACAAACCAGCAATACATAAAACGATTGTATATTGGTATAATATTCATGCTTAATAACTTACATAGAGTTTAAGTGTACTAACCGATGCAATAGAGACTTTAAAGCGACATTTTGTTTTCTAGTTAGCAAACCAATATTGATAGGCATAATATTTCATTACAATTACTACGAATAGACCATTAACGTGCCCAAACTGATTTAGCCATAAACTTTAGACATAATTAAGTTTATTCCACCAATACTTCAATTAGCATCCTTAAGCTTCAAACATAAAAAGGCAATACGACCAGCTTAACGTAAAGTAGGGTACATGGGTGTTAAATTCTTCCTCCCTTAAAATAATTTCGTCCTCGAAATTCTAGGGTTGACAGTTCAGTCGTACCTACGATGTGCACACACTTGACATAGTCTAAGCAAATTACACTAAAATTCAAAATCTCGTTTACAATGAATTTAAATAAAAAAAGGGCATATGGTATCCAGTCTCCTTGTCGCCAATCCTCTTCGAGCGTCTACTACCTCTATTTAGGCGCTGAGGGCAAATCGCATCAATTTTGGGTTTCGAAGTAGGGTTACGAATTAGGTTAGCTGTGCCAATTCCTAAGCAGCTTGGAACAAAAATAAAAAGAAAGAGGGAGAGAGGGGCATTTTGGTAATTTACGGGCGAGCCCCCTCTCATTCGTCTTCCTTCACGCGTGAACCCCTCCGACACTCTCTCTCCTCTCCTCTTTACTCTTCTTCATCCTCGTCTCGTTGTCCTCCATACATGCGCCAGAAAAGCTCAAATGTACGATGCATTACTAGAATGTAACTATAGTTTATTTGAAAATTCATTGAACTAAACCTACAAACACGTTCAAAAAATATGTGCAGCATATGTACATTTGAAAGCTTTCTTTCTTTTCTTAAAAACACTTTACTTAGCCTCTTGGGGCTCATATTCTTTAGAAGAAGTTCTTTCTTAATTGCTCTCTAATGACCCTTAGTAGCTTTTCAAATTCTATTCGATATGGCCTGGCAATGGCCCTTAGAAATCTTTCTTTTCTTAAATGCTTAAAATAGGAAAATGCCAATTTTCTATTTATTAGGAACGCACTCATAACATAAAAACATCTTATTGTGCTGGCTAAGGGAGATCTACACTATCCCTAAGTGAGATGATCACTCAGAACTCACGTTATCCCCGGGGTATAGGTACTTAACTTTTTAGCCAAAACGCATCTTAGCATAGCAACTCTTACTTCGATATTATCCTCTATGTGGTAACAGCTTACACCAAGATAGTCATATCTTGAGTCCAGTACCGCTCAAGGTTTTCTCACGCGTCATACAATATAATATATCCGGGGAACAACTAACACCAAGATAGTCATATCTTGAGTCCAGTTTCGAGGAGCAGCTCACGCTATCTTTGTGTCCAGCTCCCAACATTGCCTTTGGGGGAAACAGCTCACGCCGTCTTTAGGTCCAGTTCCCACCGTCAAGGTCTGGCCATTCGCCTAGCACTTTCTTAGCCTTTAAAGCATATTTCATTTCTCTTTTTCAGTTGCTTACTCTGGTAAAATCCTACTTTTTAACAAAGCGACCATAATCTTTCGAAATATTTATAGTTCATTCATTTTTAACTTAAAAACTTCTTATAAATGTAATCAGTTTGCTGACTCGTAAATCGACTTCGTTTTTTTAACTTAAAAGCTTCGTACCAATGAAATAAGTTTGCTAACTCGTAAATCAACTTTGTTTTTAAGTTAAAAGTTTCTTATAAACGTAATAAGTTTGCTAACTCGTTAATCGAAACTCATTTGGGTACTTAAGGTACTTAGTTAGAGTTCAATTTAAACTAGATTCGTAATTGAAGCATATTAAAACCTAAAGTAATAATCAAACTAGATTCCTAATTGAAGCTTATTGAAACATAAAGTAATAATCAAACTGGATTCGTAATTGAAGCTTATTGAAACAGATAGATAATCAAAGCAGATTCGTAATTGAAGCTTATTGAAACTTAAAGTAATAAACTCAATCAAACTAGCATATAACTCAAACTAAGTTTCGAAATAAACTTGTTCAGTTTCCCAATTTTATTGCGTTTGAAATCCTTTTTAAACTCAAAGAAGGGTGCTCAAGCAAATTAAAACCTTAAATTATTCTTACCTTACTACCATTCGAAGCTTAAAGTACTTGGCTTGCTTATGATTCAAACAAGGTTTCTTCACAAATTTTCAACATAAATGCTTCTTGAAATCATAAAGAGTTTACTAGCTCGTGACTCAAATATCAAACGAAACTTCAATAAGCAGCTAACACATAACTCAGCTAAGTTTCATAATTAGTACTTTAAGATTTCCTTTCTTAAGACGTTTAAATCCTTTTAAACATAAGGAGAAGTTATATCAAATCCAATGCCCTAAAATGCTTTGGAACTCACTTTTAGTTTTGTTTTAAACTTTCTAAACCAATTGACTATTCCGTCGAGTCGCTCACTAATTAGTTCGACAATTTAGGATTTCTTTTAGGCTATAAAGATCTTCACAAACTATAAGGAAATTGGTAAGTATTAAAACGCTTTCGAAATCATGAAAACAAGCGTTTAACAATCCTTCTTACAAATGTTAATATCACGTAGCACATTGAGGGAAAAAAGGGTTTGCAAATAGCACATTCATACACTTCATAGCACAACTTGACAAAATCTACTCAGTAAGCCACCCATGGCCTCGCAATCCACACGATTGCGGCAATTCACAACCCAGGCTCCCTTCTTACACAACACCGAACACAAGAGCCTCAAATTCCTTAATAGTTTCACCTCAAGCCATCCATCTACCAACATGGTTCATTATTGGCATACACAAACCAACAATACATAAAACGATTGTATATTGGTATAATATTCATGCTTAATAACCAACATAGAGTTTAAGTGTACTAACCGATTCAGTAGAGACTTTAATTCGATATTTTGCTTTCCAGTTCGCAATCCAATATCCATAGGCATAATATTTCATTACAATTACTATGAATAGACCATTAACGAGCCCAAACTAATTAAACCATAACATTTAGACATACTTCAGTTCATTCCACGAATACTTCAATTAGCATCCTTAAGCCTCAAACGTAAAAAGGCAATACGACCAGCTTAACGTAAAATAGGGAACGTGGGTGTTACATTCTTCCTCCCTTAAAAGAATTTCGCCCTCGACATTCTAGGGTTCACAGTTCAGTCGTACCTAAGACGTGCACACACTTGACACAGTCCACACAAATTACACTAAAATCCAAAATCTCGTTTACAATCAATTTAAATCGAAAAAGGGCACATGGTATCCAGTCTCCTCATCGCCAATCCTCTTCGAGCTTCTACTCTCTCTGTTCAGGCGCTGAGGGCAAATCACATCAATTTTGGGTTTAGAAGTCGGGTTACGAATTAGGTTAGCAGTACCAATTCCTAAGCAGCTTAGAACAAAAATAATAAGAAAGAGAGAGAGGGGCATTTTGGTAATTTATGTGCGACCCCCCTCTCATTCTTCTTCCTTCATGCCTGACACCCCCCCGACAGCCTCTCTCCTCTCCTCGTTGCTCTTCTTCGTCCTCCTCTTATTGTCCTCCATGCACGCGCCAGAAAAGCTCGAATGTGAGATGCATTACTAGAATGTAACTATACTTTGTTCGAAAATTAAGTGAATTAAACTTGGAGACACGTTCAAAAAATACGTGCAGGATATGTACATTTGAAAGCTTTCTTTCTTTTCTTAAAAACACTTTACTTAGCGTCTTAGGGCTGGTATTCTTTAGAAGAACTTCCTTCGTACTGGTTCTCTAATGACCCTTATAAGCTTCCCAAATCCTATTCGATATGGCCTCGTAATGGCCCTTAGAAGTCTTTCTTTTCTGCAATGCTTAAAATGGCAAAATGCCAATTTCCTATTTATTAGGAACTTACTCATAACACAAAAACATCTTATTGTGCTGGCTAGGGGAGAGATCTACACTATTCCTAAGTGAGATCATCACTCACAATTCACGTTATCCCTGGGGTATACGTACTTAACTTTTTGGCCGAAACGCTTCTTAGCAGAGCAACTCTAACTTCGATATTATCCGCTGTAGGGCAACAGCTTACACCGAGATAGTCATATCTTGGGTCTAGTCCTGATGGAAGTCTACAAGGGAAGAAGGGCCTTAGCTATGAACTTCCAAGAACACGAAGCAAAAGAGGGAAAACCCACGAAAGGATAGTGGCACGGTCGTGCTTATAGGCACGGGCAGACCGTGCCAATGTTCTGGTTTTGGAGACCCTTGAGCTTCTACTTGCACGGTGGGAGGTGTTTGAATGTGTGGCTTGGAATTAGACTAAAAGAGATAGTCTAAACCTTGAACAAGAGTGGGAATGGAATGGTGGAAGACTTATTTTGAGGGAGAAAGATGGGAGTGTGTTTAGGAAGTGAGAAAGGAAGAAAAGAACACAAGAGAGATGAGAAGAGTCACGGTTTAGGAGAAACCAAGCACTCTTGATGATCTTCTAGTGTTTTGGGGTAGTACTAAGCTAAGGGATTAGATAAGATACACCACTAATCTCTAGCTTAGGGCCCTTAATCTTTGGTTAGGATAAGATACACCACCAAACCAAAGGATTAAGACTCTCTTGAACACCACTTAGCTCGGCCAAGAACTAAGATAAGCAAGAAAAGTGTTTAGGGAAACTCAAAGACACAAAGTCTCTTCTTTTGAATCAAAGTTATAACATGTCATTCAGAATAAACAAGTGAGGCTTTTATATGGCCTTCTACTCACATGAAATAAGCTTTCCTTACAAGATAGGAAAGTCATTAAACACCTAATGCTACCTAGGACATGATTAGGCACTAATCTAATACAAACCCAAAGCTTAAGGTCTTAATTACATCTTAGCATGATTATAAACCTTTCCTAAACACTAAGGAAGGTAGATGAGTCAAGTTCCTTGCTGGGAAGGAATGCTTCTCACAGCCACACCTCAAGATAGCTGAGAAATCCCTTGCTTGACATGTGTTGCTAGTGTGGTCAAGTACATGCTTGCCAAGTGGCTCCTCTCCACTTGCTCCACATGGTTGTCTCTTGCTTGGCTGAGTGGTGCTTACCAAGCAGCTCAATTTTGATGAGTAAGCACGTCCACATGTCACAAAACCCACCTAGGGAGGAAACCTCCTTAGCTTGACAACCGGGTACTATAGGTGCCGGTTTCTGCCTTCACTTGTGCTGCATGGTTGACAACCCAAATGGTGAGTAATATGAGATTTTTTTATATTGATGAAAACCTCAAGATGTCTAGAATACCCTCCATTTGGAATTAGAGCATTTGGACGTCGTTTGCCCCCTGAAAAGGTTGAAATGCCCAAACCGTGCAATACCGGGTTCAATTCAGCACGTCTTCAAAAAACAGCTTCGTTCCTATAGCAAATGAGCTCCAAATCCTATGATTCAAAATGGAAATGAAAGCTAACACCTTAAGCTTACATAATCACCAAAATTTAATCACCTAAGCTTGGATTAAGCTTAAGTAATTAAGTAACAAAAACCGGGTAAATTTCTGGATGCAAAACCATGTGCATCCACTTCAAAATTCTCCTTGGCCGTGAAGATGGACTTGATTGTGGAATTGTTTTGGACCATTTGGACTTGGGATGGACTCGTGGATGGACCTCCATCAAGTCCCCCTCAAGGTTTTCTTACACGTGATATAACATAATATATCTGGGGAACAACTCACACCAAGATAGTCATATCTTGAGTCCAAATCCGAGGAACAGCTCACGCTATCTTTGTGTCCTGCTCCCAACATTGCCTTTGGGGGAAACAACTCATGCCATCTTTGCGTCCAGTTCCCACCCTCAAGGTCTGGCCAATCGCCTAGCACTTTCTTAGCCTTTAAAGCATATTTCATTTCTCTTTTCAGTTGCTTACTCTGTAAAAATTCTGCTTTTTAACAAAGCGACCATAACCTTTCGAAATGTTTATGGTTCGTTCGTTTTTAACTTAAAAACTTCTTATAATTGTAATAAGTTTGTTAACTCATAAATCGACTTTGTTTTTTAACTTAAAAGCTTCTTACAAACGAAATAAGTTTGCGAACTCATAAATCAACCTAGTTTTTAACTTAAAAGCTTCTTATAAATGTAATAAGCTTGCTAACTCGTTAATTGAAACTCATTTGGGAACTTAACGAACATAGTTAGAGTTTAATTTAAACTAGATTCGTAATTGAAGCATATTGAAACATAAAGTAATAATCATACTAGATTCCTAATTGAAACTTATTGAAACATAAAGTAATAATCAAATTGGATTCGTAATTGAAGCTTGTTGAAACATATAGTGATAATCAAACCAGATTCGTAATTGAAGATTATTGAAACTTAAGGTACTAAACTCATTCAAACAAGCATATAACTCAAACTAAGTTTCGTAATAAACTCATTCAGATGCAGAATTTTATTTCGTTTGAAATCCTTTTTAAACTCAAGGAAGGGTGCTCAAGCAAATTAAAACCTCAAATCATTCTTAGCTTACT
>JACYFF010028523.1:0-18060 GCA_017589665.1 Selenicereus undatus
CTTAGGGAAGAAGGTTACGTGGTTGCAAGTTGTAACAAGGTGTGTTATATTTGTAACGAGTTAAGCCCGGTTTAGTGAAGTGGTTGAATCCTACACGCGGTAGGTCGTGGTTTTTCACACCTCAGTTGGGCTAGAGGTGTTTTCCACGTAAAAATTGTGTGTGCTTTATTTCCGCATTTGTCTTGGTGATTTTCGCACTTGCAATATCTGAAAACACCCCCTGCAAACAAGTCAACAGGGTGTTCGTTATCTGAGAACAACCTCTGTCAGGGTGTTTGTTACTTATAACGCGAAAATCAGACACCACAATTCACCCCCCTCTTGTGGAAGTATACTCATAAGATCTAACAAGTGGTATCAGAGCAGGTTCTCTCACAACAAGGCTGACACCTTGAGAGATTCTGAAAATGAGTACACCACAAGGCATTCTTGAAGGACAATCCATCACTCGTCCACCCTATTTCAACGGGCAACATTATAGTTGGTGGAAGAACAGGATGGAGAACTACATTCAGGCAGAAGACTATGAGTTATGGATGCTCATCAAGAACGGGCCTCTTGTTCCCTACAAAATACTTGAAGATGGCAAGAAAGTTTCCAAGGAACCCAAAGAGTTTGATGCTGAAGATTATAAGAAAATGGAAAAGAATGCTAAGGCCAAGAAGCTATTATATTTCGGCCTAGGTCCAGATGAATACACTCGCATCTCTGAGTGTGAATCAGCCCAAGCTATTTGGAACGCCCTGCAAGTTGCTCATGAAGGTACGAGTCAAGTTAAACAATCTAGAATTGAGCTACTTATGCGACAATACGAGTTGTTTGATATGGGTGATCGTGAAACCGTGATGGATATGTACACACGGTTTACCCACATCACAAACGAATTAAAATCTCTGGGAAAATCCTTCACCACTGAAGAGTTGGTGAGGAAGATCCTTAGAATTCTACCTCGTACGTGGGAGGCCAAAGTGACAGCCATCCAAGAGGCTAAAGACATGAACAAAATCACCCTTGACAAGTTGATTGGTAATCTCCAAACCTATGAACTCAGAATGAACTCACAACAGAAAGAGGAGCAAAAGAAGGATCGTGGGCTTGCCTTGAAAGCACATGAGGACACTGACTCTGACCTTGAAAATGAAGACATGGCCCTAATGACCAGAAAATTCAAGAAATTCTTCAAAAAGGTCAAGGAAAGCAACAAAAGAAAAGACTTCAGTAAGTCCAGAAACACCCCCAAAGAACAGCTCACAGGGTGTTTCAAGTGCGGCAAACCAGATCACTTAGTCAAAAACTGCCCTCTGCTTCGAGAAGATCTGATGCCCGAACAACCTCGAAAACAGGGTCGAAAACACCGTGTCAACAATCTGGGCAAGCGATTCTCGAAAGCTATGCTGGCTGCTTGGGGAGATTCCTCTGAAGATGAAGGAGAATCTGAAGCTGAAGAAGAGGTCGTAGCACTGATGGCACAAAGTGACTCAGATTTAGATGATGAATCAACAATCAGCTTCACAGATCTCAAGAACAAGGTACATGGTCTTAACAAAGCTACTTTAGAAGAACTTCTATATAATGTGATAGACACTTGTGCTGATCTAAAAAGAGAAGTCCGTGACCTAGAGCTTGAAAATAAAATTCTTAAAAATGAAAAACTTGGTTTACATGAAAATATTAACATGCTCAAAGAAAATCTCTTTATAAAAGAAGGAGATTATACTCGAGTGGAAGAAAAACTCTTTGAGGTGGAAGGAATGGTTGAAGACTTGCTCAAAGAGAACAAGAGCTTGCATGTTAATATAGAAAAACTGGAAACCGAACTTGCCACGACCAAGCGTTGGAACAAGTCCTCACAAGCCCTTGATTAGTTAAACACTCACCACAGTCGAAACAAAAAGGGACTTGGATACAAGCCTAAACGAACTGTTTATCCCATACATAGGAAGTATGTTGGATTACCTGAAAATATTGTTTGCTTTCATTGTGGGAAAACGGGTCATTATAGAAACACCTGCCCTTTAAGAAAACATGCCAATGAAAAGAATGAAAAGCATGTGAAACAAATCTGGATTAGAAAAGATGAGATTTATTTGTCTAAAAGAATGGGACCCAAGTGGATATGGGTTCTCAAAACTAACCCGTGATTTGTTTTGCAGGCTGAAGTGAGAGAAAACAACCTTACGAACAACCCCACAAACACCCTTGAAAACAAGCAGTTGTGGTATGTCGATAGTGGGTGTTCACGGCACATGACTGGTGAAAGATCAAATTTTCTCTCACTTACAGCTTTGAATGGTGGGAGTGTAGCATTTGGAAACGGCAAATCTGGGACAATTGTCGGTATAGGTAATATTGGTAAAACTCTCTCCCACTCAATTGATAATGTGCACTTAGTTGATGGGTTAAAACACAATTTGCTAAGTGTGTCCCAACTGTGTGACAAGAACAACCTAGTATTGTTTTCAAAAATACGTTGCTTGGTTGTGAATGACAACACAGGAGATGTTGTATTAAGGGGGAAGCGATGTCAAAATGTCTATAAAGTTTGTATTTCCACTCTTCCCCAAAAGAGTCTGACTTGTTTAAATGCTTTAAATGATGATATAATGCTATGGCACAAGAGACTAGGTCATGCAAGCCTGTCCTTGCTAAACAAACTTGTTTCCAAGGACTTGGTTGTTGGACTACCTTCCATCAAGTATAATGATGACAAGGTATGTGAAGCTTGTGCAAAAGGAAAACAAGTCAGATCTTCTTTAAAATCTAAAAAGTGTGTAAGCACCACCCGACCTCTTGAGTTATTGCATATTGATCTATGTGGTCCGATGAGGATAGCTAGTAGAGGTGGGAAAATGTATGTGCTTGTAATAGTGGATGATTACTCTCGATTTACTTGGACCCTATTCTTGGCTTCCATGGATGAAACGTTTGAAAACTTTATTGCTTTTCTAAAAAGGGTTGAAAAGAGAGTAGGACACTCATTGGTTAGCTTGAGGTCTGATCATGGTACTGAATTTGAAAATGTAAATTTTACAAATTTTTATAATATGCATGGTGTTGATCACAACTTCTCGGCTCCAAGAACACCCCAACAGAATGGGGTGGTTGAGCGTAAAAATCGTACCCTAGAAGATATGACTAGAACAATGCTTGTTGCTAGTGGTCTTCCTAGGAACTTTTGGGCAGAAGCTTTGAACACATCGTGCTATATTATGAATAGATGTATGATCAGACCCATGTTGAACAAAACTCCTTATGAACTCTTCAAAGGCAGAAAACCTAATATTATGCACTTGAGAACTTTTGGTTGTAAGTGTTTTGTGCATAATAATGGGAAAGATGCTTTAGGAAAGTTTGATCCTAGGAGTGATGAGGCAATATTTATTGGTTATTCTTCTCACAGCAAGGCATACAAAGTCTTTAACAAAAGAACCTTCTGTGTTGAGGAAAGTGTGCTTGTGCTTTTTGATGAAACTAATACTGTGAATAAGAATGATGCACAGGAAGAAGAATTTGAATTAGGTCTTGTCCAAAAGGAATTGTTGAACCATGAGAAACCAGGTGAGAACACCTTGAAGAAAACAGGTACAGAAGGTGTTCCTCAAAACAGCATGCAAAGTGAATACCAAACAGGGGGAAACACCATTGAACCCTGTTCGGAACCATATCCCTCAGGAACCAACTTGCAAACAGGCGCTGAAACAGGATCACGAGGTGTTCTTGAACCTGATCCTATACGACCAGAACATGGGTCTGTGAATCTAATCAATTCAAGATCATGGAAGCACCATAGTTCGCATCCTCTTGATCAGATCTTGTCAGATATTAATACTGGAGTGCAAACTAGATCTAAACTTAAGAATTTCTGTGCTTTCTATGCGTTTCTTTCTAACATTGAGCCAAAAAGTGTGAATGAGGCCCTTGCAGATTTAGATTGGATCACGGCTATGCAAGAAGAGCTTCACCAATTTGAAAGAAACAAAGTATGGCACCTTGTTCCTAAACCTGCAGAAAGAACAATCATTGGAACCAAGTGGGTGTTCCGAAACAAACTAGATGAGTTAGGAACAGTCACTAGGAACAAGGCAAGGCTGGTGGTTCAAGGATACAATCAAGAAGAAGGAATCAACTATGAAGAAACCTTTGCACCAGTTGCAAGAATTGAGGCTATCCGAATCTTAATAGCCTTTGCAGCTCATATGGAGATCAAGCTATATCAAATGGATGTGAAAAGTGCATTCCTAAATGGATACCTTAAAGAAGAGGTGTATGTCAAACAACCCCCTGGTTTTGAAAATGGTGATTTTCCAAATCATGTTTATAAACTTGACAAAGCGCTTTATGGTGTAAAACAAGCTCCAAGAGCTTGGTATGAACGATTGTAAAACTTTTTACTTGAAAATGATTTTAGAAGAGGCAAGGTAGATAATACCTTGTTTCTGAAATCTAAGGGGGAACATTTATTAATCGTCCAAATATATGTAGATGACATTATATTTGGTGCAACTCATCATGATTTATGCCATGAATTTTCAAATATGATGAGGAGTTAGTTTGAGATGAGCATGATGGGTGAGCTTAATTTCTTCTTGGGCTTACAAATCAAGCAAACTCCAAACGGCACCATGATTCATCAACAAAAGTATATCAAGGAGCTACTTAAGCGTTTTGGGATGGAGTCGGCCAAACCCATAGACACTCCCATTTCTCCTTTAACCAAGTTGGTTATGGATGATGGGAGTTCCTCAGTTGAGGAGAAACTCTATAGGGGCATGATTGGGTCACTCCTATACCTAACTGCTAGTAGACCGGATATTGTTTTTAATGTTGGTTTATGTGCCCGTTTTCAGTCTAATCCTAAAGAGACTCACTTTAAGGCTGTTAAACGGATACTAAGATATTTAAAGCATACACCTGATTTATCTCTATGGTACCCTAAAGGTTGCAATCTTGATCTTGTTGGATATGCTGACGCTGATTATGCAGGTTTCCTAGTTGATAGAAAGAGTACCTCAGGTATGGCTCACTTTCTTGGACCTTGTTTGGTATCTTGGGCTACCAAGAAGCAACATTCAGTTGCCATGTCCACAGCTGAAGCAGAATATGTGGCGGCAGCCTCATGTTGTGCTCAGTTGTTGTGGATACGACAACAACTCAAGGATTTTTGTGTTGACACTGGACGCATTCCTATTTTTTGTGATAATACTAGCGCTATTAACATTGCCAAAAACCCTTGTCAACACAAAAGGACAAAACATATTGACATTCGACATCATTTCCTAAGAGATAATGTGGAAAAAGGCTTAATTTTTATGAATTTTTACTCAACGGAAAAACAGATTGCTGATATATTCACTAAGGCACTAGCTAGAGATCAGTTTGAGAGAAACAGACTGGAACTGGGGTTGGTGAAAACACCCTGAGAACACCTGTTCTCAGAGGTAGATCAAACTGACGAAAAACACCCTATAATATCTGTTCTTCTCTCTTGTTTGTAATTTTTTTGTGGTCTGTGCTTAGCGAATATATGTAGTCTGTGTACTCTCATGATTATGTACTGCTGTCTTGGGAGATGGAGAAAGAGTAATCATGACAGACCTTGGGATGAGAAAAACATGCTCAAGAACAGGCGGCTCGAACAGGTATGTCTTAATTGCTATTATTGATTGCTGCCTGCTAAAATTCTAGGTGTTCCCTAGGTAACCCTTCGTGACAGGTGAGGAGTTTAAAAACTGCCTTGCGTGCGTCTGTCCTCTTCATCTTGCTCTCTCTCTCTCCTCTGTTCTTGCTTTCAAACCCTAGCAAAAACCCCCCAAAACCCGAAAATCCTCCTTGCGATAATGGCTCCCAAACCTGTTTCTTCATCAATCTCTAAGAGTAACAACATGAGTATACTCTCAATTCCGTCTCCTCCTCGCCCAATTATCCACAAAACCTTCGGGTATCTCACTCAGCTAAACCTCAAAAGTGTTGGGCTTGGGTTTAATGATATTCCCTACCCCTTTGGTTGGGAATTAATGGTGTATGTGGGAACAATCCCTTGTCCCATTCCTTCTGCAGCATGTGCTGGCTCTTCGGGTCTCCAAGACCAATTCTTGGAGAACCCAGAAACCATTGTTGGGGATGACTCTGTTCCTCTCGACTCTCAAACTGGAGAGAAGAGGAAAATGGTAAAGATGGTGGCTAGGCGCACTCGAACGCCAAGAACACGACCACAACCAAGGTCTCGCCCCTCAGAACCTCCGTCTCAACCTCCTCACAAGTCTGCGAGAATTGTCTTCAAATCAACCCCCAGAACCTCTAAACCCTCCGTTCCTATTATCGAAGAGATCTCCTCTTCTACTGAAGGGTTCTCGAGTTCTGACTCTGAAGACACCACCTTCAAACAGGGGACACCGGTGTTTTCTGAGTCCTCTGAAGAACAAGCCCCTCCAAAAACAACCACTAAACCTGCTGTGAAGTCTTCTCCTGCAAAACCACCCCTCAAAAGAAAACCAAGAACAGCCCCCTACCAAAAACTACTACCTCTGTTCCTGCCTCCAAACGCCCAAAGCAGTCCACTCTCTCCCCTATGTCTGACAAACATGTGCAGTTGCTTAAGCGCAGTGTTGTCAGGGGGAAGGTAGTGTCTGTCAGTTTTTTTGAGGAACAGGGTCTGGGGGTGTTTTTAACCAAGCTTCGAGCCCAAGGCTGGCTTGAATTGTTTGCAAACACCCAGTTGGGGTGTTCTGTGCCTGAGTTGGCTGAATTTTACGCCAACTGCAGAGTCACCGAAGGAATGGTGACAAGTTCTGCGAATGGGCAAGGCATCAGGGTCGATGCGCCCACACTTGGGAAAATTCTGGGAGTGCCCTCACAAGGTTTTGCTGTGTATGTGACGGAAGATAAAACAACCATGGAACAAGCCAGGCTCCTGGAGGTGTCCAAATGCCTAAGTCACAAACAGGGTCTGAGAACACCCTGCTCTGTCAAAAAGGGTGATCTGATTCCTCCCCACCAACTCCTTTTCATGTTCGTCATTAAGAACGTGATTCCAAGGGGTCAAGGGAGAAACTCAGCCGACCTTTTTGATCAATGCCTGGTCGACTTATTGGACAGGGAGGAACCCATCAATCTTCCGGCAATCATGATTCGCCATATTGGGCGAATTGCGAACACCACCCGGGCTCATGATCTCGGATATGGGTTTCTGCTGACAAGGGTGTTTGAGCACTTTGGAATAATGCTCACACGGCGAGTGGAGGCCCAAGTAATAGATGCAATTGGGATTGACACTCTGCTAGGGTGTGGCTTTGAGTTTGGGGAAGGGTCCGGTTCCAAACAGGGTCGTCGACCACCTCGACCACCTGTTTCTGAGCAACCATCCACCAAGGTAGAGGCTGTTCTTGAGGACAATGCTCGCCTCAAGGATGAGCTCTCCGCTGTCAAGGCTGCTCTTGCTGAAGAACAAGCCCTCTCTGCTAAGCGTCATGCAGACTTACTTGCTCTTCTATCCACCCTTGCCCCTAGTATTCCTCCCTTGCAGACGAAACCACCCCCTGCTCCCTGATTGTCTAGGCTGTTTCTGTCTTGTTTTTGTTCTTTTTGTACTGCTTGGCTGATTAATGAAAATCCCATTTGCAGTTTCTCTTGCTTGTTATTCCTTCTCCTTTATATTTGTTATTATTGCTTTTTAATGATGCCAAAAGGGGGAAGAAAAAGAGGTGATACCTATTGACATTGACATGTATGAATCTGAACTGACCAACCTGTTCTTGACTTGCTCTTGACTTACGTGAATCCCTATCAGCAGTCATTTTCTGGTTGTTTTGTCAATATGGTCACTTGGTTTGTCATCATCAAAAAGGGGGAATTTGTTGAGTTATTATATTTAAGTTTTGATGATAACAAATCCAAGTGTAAAAATGTGTCCAAGTAATGTTGCTCCAAACATGATCTGCAAACAGGCCTAACTGGTGTTTGTAATCTTTACTGTGTTAACTGGTTTGCTACATGTGAGAACAAGTCCTTAAAACAGGTTTTAAATTGGTGATTCTACATTAAGTCAAGAACGCCATCTCATAGTTGGTTGTAAGGCATGTTCACAGCAGCTCTTCTAGCAATGTAAAGAACAACTCCAGCAAACAAGGCAGTCTTGGTGTTCACAGCAGCTCTACAAGTCTTGGACAAGATGACTGGTTCAAAATAAGAAGTCTTGGGTATATAGGTTTTATTTATTTATTTAGACTCTTGTTAATATGCCAATATTGAAAACATCATTTTAAACACCTCTTGAATCGGCAGTTGCGCTAAGCGCTTCAGAACACCAGTTGCGAACAACCCTGCAAACAGGGTGCCTAGGGTGTTTCTGAACAGAAACGGCTAGGCTCGATTATTTTGGAAAAATTTATTTCGGCTGGCCAAAAGCTCTAAAATACTTTCTTAAAATCCCAGGATAGGATATTTTTGAGATACGAGTTATTATGGGAGATTTGCCAAAATTGTGTTGCTAAATATTTTCCAAAACCAAAAGATCTTTATCACTGATATTTGAGGAAGTGATTTATTCAAATTTCAAAGTTGATATTTCTGGTTCCTTATTTGAAATTCCCCACGGCTATTTCAAACGAGGGGATAAGTTTTTATCTTTTAGAAACAAATCTCTTTTATTTTGGATATTTCTTATCCACTAGCCGTTTGGAAAATCCTTTGCTTGGAAATCTCCTTTGATACCATACTTGGCAGATTCTCAGCAACTTCCATGATTTCTTTACCGTTGATTTTCTTGGTTAAAAGCTTAGCTCTTCTCTCCCATTTGGTAGACACAACAGACATTGAGAAAACACAGTGTGGTAAAAAGAAAAATTTCTGAAAACCCGGTTTTTACTCAAAAGTAAGAAAAGATTTCTTGAGCTTCAATTCGCAAAGAAAACCGTGACAAGCTGTGTTAAATTGAGTTTTCAAACCATTGACATAATAGGATCTTCATTTGTACCTTACATCTGCTTAGTGAGAAGCACCCCAGTAAGGTGTTTTTGACCTTGATCTCAGATCAGTCAAAAGTGAGTAAGTGTGTCCTAGTCGTGTGGACTTTGGACGTGTCCAATCTGGTGAGATTTGGACGTAGTGTAACCGTTCTTAGGGAAGAAGGTTACGTGGTTGCAAGTTGTAACAAGGTGTGTTATATTTGTAACGAGTTAAGCCCGGTTTAGTGAAGTGGTTGAATCCTACACGCGGTAGGTCGTGGTTTTTCACACCTCAGTTGGGCTAGAGGTGTTTTCCACGTAAAAATTGTGTGTGCTTTATTTCCGCATTTGTCTTGGTGATTTTCGCACTTGCAATATCTGAAAACACCCCCTGCAAACAAGTCAACAGGGTGTTCGTTATCTGAGAACAACCTCTGTCAGGGTGTTTGTTACTTATAACGCGAAAATCAGACACCACAATTCACCCCCCTCTTGTGGAAGTATACTCATAAGATCTAACAAGTGGTATCAGAGCAGGTTCTCTCACAACAAGGCTGACACCTTGAGAGATTCTGAAAATGAGTACACCACAAGGCATTCTTGAAGGACAATCCATCACTCGTCCACCCTATTTCAACGGGCAACATTATAGTTGGTGGAAGAACAGGATGGAGAACTACATTCAGGCAGAAGACTATGAGTTATGGATGCTCATCAAGAACGGGCCTCTTGTTCCCTACAAAATACTTGAAGATGGCAAGAAAGTTTCCAAGGAACCCAAAGAGTTTGATGCTGAAGATTATAAGAAAATGGAAAAGAATGCTAAGGCCAAGAAGCTATTATATTTCGGCCTAGGTCCAGATGAATACACTCGCATCTCTGAGTGTGAATCAGCCCAAGCTATTTGGAACGCCCTGCAAGTTGCTCATGAAGGTACGAGTCAAGTTAAACAATCTAGAATTGAGCTACTTATGCGACAATACGAGTTGTTTGATATGGGTGATCGTGAAACCGTGATGGATATGTACACACGGTTTACCCACATCACAAACGAATTAAAATCTCTGGGAAAATCCTTCACCACTGAAGAGTTGGTGAGGAAGATCCTTAGAATTCTACCTCGTACGTGGGAGGCCAAAGTGACAGCCATCCAAGAGGCTAAAGACATGAACAAAATCACCCTTGACAAGTTGATTGGTAATCTCCAAACCTATGAACTCAGAATGAACTCACAACAGAAAGAGGAGCAAAAGAAGGATCGTGGGCTTGCCTTGAAAGCACATGAGGACACTGACTCTGACCTTGAAAATGAAGACATGGCCCTAATGACCAGAAAATTCAAGAAATTCTTCAAAAAGGTCAAGGAAAGCAACAAAAGAAAAGACTTCAGTAAGTCCAGAAACACCCCCAAAGAACAGCTCACAGGGTGTTTCAAGTGCGGCAAACCAGATCACTTAGTCAAAAACTGCCCTCTGCTTCGAGAAGATCTGATGCCCGAACAACCTCGAAAACAGGGTCGAAAACACCGTGTCAACAATCTGGGCAAGCGATTCTCGAAAGCTATGCTGGCTGCTTGGGGAGATTCCTCTGAAGATGAAGGAGAATCTGAAGCTGAAGAAGAGGTCGTAGCACTGATGGCACAAAGTGACTCAGATTTAGATGATGAATCAACAATCAGCTTCACAGATCTCAAGAACAAGGTACATGGTCTTAACAAAGCTACTTTAGAAGAACTTCTATATAATGTGATAGACACTTGTGCTGATCTAAAAAGAGAAGTCCGTGACCTAGAGCTTGAAAATAAAATTCTTAAAAATGAAAAACTTGGTTTACATGAAAATATTAACATGCTCAAAGAAAATCTCTTTATAAAAGAAGGAGATTATACTCGAGTGGAAGAAAAACTCTTTGAGGTGGAAGGAATGGTTGAAGACTTGCTCAAAGAGAACAAGAGCTTGCATGTTAATATAGAAAAACTGGAAACCGAACTTGCCACGACCAAGCGTTGGAACAAGTCCTCACAAGCCCTTGATTAGTTAAACACTCACCACAGTCGAAACAAAAAGGGACTTGGATACAAGCCTAAACGAACTGTTTATCCCATACATAGGAAGTATGTTGGATTACCTGAAAATATTGTTTGCTTTCATTGTGGGAAAACGGGTCATTATAGAAACACCTGCCCTTTAAGAAAACATGCCAATGAAAAGAATGAAAAGCATGTGAAACAAATCTGGATTAGAAAAGATGAGATTTATTTGTCTAAAAGAATGGGACCCAAGTGGATATGGGTTCTCAAAACTAACCCGTGATTTGTTTTGCAGGCTGAAGTGAGAGAAAACAACCTTACGAACAACCCCACAAACACCCTTGAAAACAAGCAGTTGTGGTATGTCGATAGTGGGTGTTCACGGCACATGACTGGTGAAAGATCAAATTTTCTCTCACTTACAGCTTTGAATGGTGGGAGTGTAGCATTTGGAAACGGCAAATCTGGGACAATTGTCGGTATAGGTAATATTGGTAAAACTCTCTCCCACTCAATTGATAATGTGCACTTAGTTGATGGGTTAAAACACAATTTGCTAAGTGTGTCCCAACTGTGTGACAAGAACAACCTAGTATTGTTTTCAAAAATACGTTGCTTGGTTGTGAATGACAACACAGGAGATGTTGTATTAAGGGGGAAGCGATGTCAAAATGTCTATAAAGTTTGTATTTCCACTCTTCCCCAAAAGAGTCTGACTTGTTTAAATGCTTTAAATGATGATATAATGCTATGGCACAAGAGACTAGGTCATGCAAGCCTGTCCTTGCTAAACAAACTTGTTTCCAAGGACTTGGTTGTTGGACTACCTTCCATCAAGTATAATGATGACAAGGTATGTGAAGCTTGTGCAAAAGGAAAACAAGTCAGATCTTCTTTAAAATCTAAAAAGTGTGTAAGCACCACCCGACCTCTTGAGTTATTGCATATTGATCTATGTGGTCCGATGAGGATAGCTAGTAGAGGTGGGAAAATGTATGTGCTTGTAATAGTGGATGATTACTCTCGATTTACTTGGACCCTATTCTTGGCTTCCATGGATGAAACGTTTGAAAACTTTATTGCTTTTCTAAAAAGGGTTGAAAAGAGAGTAGGACACTCATTGGTTAGCTTGAGGTCTGATCATGGTACTGAATTTGAAAATGTAAATTTTACAAATTTTTATAATATGCATGGTGTTGATCACAACTTCTCGGCTCCAAGAACACCCCAACAGAATGGGGTGGTTGAGCGTAAAAATCGTACCCTAGAAGATATGACTAGAACAATGCTTGTTGCTAGTGGTCTTCCTAGGAACTTTTGGGCAGAAGCTTTGAACACATCGTGCTATATTATGAATAGATGTATGATCAGACCCATGTTGAACAAAACTCCTTATGAACTCTTCAAAGGCAGAAAACCTAATATTATGCACTTGAGAACTTTTGGTTGTAAGTGTTTTGTGCATAATAATGGGAAAGATGCTTTAGGAAAGTTTGATCCTAGGAGTGATGAGGCAATATTTATTGGTTATTCTTCTCACAGCAAGGCATACAAAGTCTTTAACAAAAGAACCTTCTGTGTTGAGGAAAGTGTGCTTGTGCTTTTTGATGAAACTAATACTGTGAATAAGAATGATGCACAGGAAGAAGAATTTGAATTAGGTCTTGTCCAAAAGGAATTGTTGAACCATGAGAAACCAGGTGAGAACACCTTGAAGAAAACAGGTACAGAAGGTGTTCCTCAAAACAGCATGCAAAGTGAATACCAAACAGGGGGAAACACCATTGAACCCTGTTCGGAACCATATCCCTCAGGAACCAACTTGCAAACAGGCGCTGAAACAGGATCACGAGGTGTTCTTGAACCTGATCCTATACGACCAGAACATGGGTCTGTGAATCTAATCAATTCAAGATCATGGAAGCACCATAGTTCGCATCCTCTTGATCAGATCTTGTCAGATATTAATACTGGAGTGCAAACTAGATCTAAACTTAAGAATTTCTGTGCTTTCTATGCGTTTCTTTCTAACATTGAGCCAAAAAGTGTGAATGAGGCCCTTGCAGATTTAGATTGGATCACGGCTATGCAAGAAGAGCTTCACCAATTTGAAAGAAACAAAGTATGGCACCTTGTTCCTAAACCTGCAGAAAGAACAATCATTGGAACCAAGTGGGTGTTCCGAAACAAACTAGATGAGTTAGGAACAGTCACTAGGAACAAGGCAAGGCTGGTGGTTCAAGGATACAATCAAGAAGAAGGAATCAACTATGAAGAAACCTTTGCACCAGTTGCAAGAATTGAGGCTATCCGAATCTTAATAGCCTTTGCAGCTCATATGGAGATCAAGCTATATCAAATGGATGTGAAAAGTGCATTCCTAAATGGATACCTTAAAGAAGAGGTGTATGTCAAACAACCCCCTGGTTTTGAAAATGGTGATTTTCCAAATCATGTTTATAAACTTGACAAAGCGCTTTATGGTGTAAAACAAGCTCCAAGAGCTTGGTATGAACGATTGTAAAACTTTTTACTTGAAAATGATTTTAGAAGAGGCAAGGTAGATAATACCTTGTTTCTGAAATCTAAGGGGGAACATTTATTAATCGTCCAAATATATGTAGATGACATTATATTTGGTGCAACTCATCATGATTTATGCCATGAATTTTCAAATATGATGAGGAGTTAGTTTGAGATGAGCATGATGGGTGAGCTTAATTTCTTCTTGGGCTTACAAATCAAGCAAACTCCAAACGGCACCATGATTCATCAACAAAAGTATATCAAGGAGCTACTTAAGCGTTTTGGGATGGAGTCGGCCAAACCCATAGACACTCCCATTTCTCCTTTAACCAAGTTGGTTATGGATGATGGGAGTTCCTCAGTTGAGGAGAAACTCTATAGGGGCATGATTGGGTCACTCCTATACCTAACTGCTAGTAGACCGGATATTGTTTTTAATGTTGGTTTATGTGCCCGTTTTCAGTCTAATCCTAAAGAGACTCACTTTAAGGCTGTTAAACGGATACTAAGATATTTAAAGCATACACCTGATTTATCTCTATGGTACCCTAAAGGTTGCAATCTTGATCTTGTTGGATATGCTGACGCTGATTATGCAGGTTTCCTAGTTGATAGAAAGAGTACCTCAGGTATGGCTCACTTTCTTGGACCTTGTTTGGTATCTTGGGCTACCAAGAAGCAACATTCAGTTGCCATGTCCACAGCTGAAGCAGAATATGTGGCGGCAGCCTCATGTTGTGCTCAGTTGTTGTGGATACGACAACAACTCAAGGATTTTTGTGTTGACACTGGACGCATTCCTATTTTTTGTGATAATACTAGCGCTATTAACATTGCCAAAAACCCTTGTCAACACAAAAGGACAAAACATATTGACATTCGACATCATTTCCTAAGAGATAATGTGGAAAAAGGCTTAATTTTTATGAATTTTTACTCAACGGAAAAACAGATTGCTGATATATTCACTAAGGCACTAGCTAGAGATCAGTTTGAGAGAAACAGACTGGAACTGGGGTTGGTGAAAACACCCTGAGAACACCTGTTCTCAGAGGTAGATCAAACTGACGAAAAACACCCTATAATATCTGTTCTTCTCTCTTGTTTGTAATTTTTTTGTGGTCTGTGCTTAGCGAATATATGTAGTCTGTGTACTCTCATGATTATGTACTGCTGTCTTGGGAGATGGAGAAAGAGTAATCATGACAGACCTTGGGATGAGAAAAACATGCTCAAGAACAGGCGGCTCGAACAGGTATGTCTTAATTGCTATTATTGATTGCTGCCTGCTAAAATTCTAGGTGTTCCCTAGGTAACCCTTCGTGACAGGTGAGGAGTTTAAAAACTGCCTTGCGTGCGTCTGTCCTCTTCATCTTGCTCTCTCTCTCTCCTCTGTTCTTGCTTTCAAACCCTAGCAAAAACCCCCCAAAACCCGAAAATCCTCCTTGCGATAATGGCTCCCAAACCTGTTTCTTCATCAATCTCTAAGAGTAACAACATGAGTATACTCTCAATTCCGTCTCCTCCTCGCCCAATTATCCACAAAACCTTCGGGTATCTCACTCAGCTAAACCTCAAAAGTGTTGGGCTTGGGTTTAATGATATTCCCTACCCCTTTGGTTGGGAATTAATGGTGTATGTGGGAACAATCCCTTGTCCCATTCCTTCTGCAGCATGTGCTGGCTCTTCGGGTCTCCAAGACCAATTCTTGGAGAACCCAGAAACCATTGTTGGGGATGACTCTGTTCCTCTCGACTCTCAAACTGGAGAGAAGAGGAAAATGGTAAAGATGGTGGCTAGGCGCACTCGAACGCCAAGAACACGACCACAACCAAGGTCTCGCCCCTCAGAACCTCCGTCTCAACCTCCTCACAAGTCTGCGAGAATTGTCTTCAAATCAACCCCCAGAACCTCTAAACCCTCCGTTCCTATTATCGAAGAGATCTCCTCTTCTACTGAAGGGTTCTCGAGTTCTGACTCTGAAGACACCACCTTCAAACAGGGGACACCGGTGTTTTCTGAGTCCTCTGAAGAACAAGCCCCTCCAAAAACAACCACTAAACCTGCTGTGAAGTCTTCTCCTGCAAAACCACCCCTCAAAAGAAAACCAAGAACAGCCCCCTACCAAAAACTACTACCTCTGTTCCTGCCTCCAAACGCCCAAAGCAGTCCACTCTCTCCCCTATGTCTGACAAACATGTGCAGTTGCTTAAGCGCAGTGTTGTCAGGGGGAAGGTAGTGTCTGTCAGTTTTTTTGAGGAACAGGGTCTGGGGGTGTTTTTAACCAAGCTTCGAGCCCAAGGCTGGCTTGAATTGTTTGCAAACACCCAGTTGGGGTGTTCTGTGCCTGAGTTGGCTGAATTTTACGCCAACTGCAGAGTCACCGAAGGAATGGTGACAAGTTCTGCGAATGGGCAAGGCATCAGGGTCGATGCGCCCACACTTGGGAAAATTCTGGGAGTGCCCTCACAAGGTTTTGCTGTGTATGTGACGGAAGATAAAACAACCATGGAACAAGCCAGGCTCCTGGAGGTGTCCAAATGCCTAAGTCACAAACAGGGTCTGAGAACACCCTGCTCTGTCAAAAAGGGTGATCTGATTCCTCCCCACCAACTCCTTTTCATGTTCGTCATTAAGAACGTGATTCCAAGGGGTCAAGGGAGAAACTCAGCCGACCTTTTTGATCAATGCCTGGTCGACTTATTGGACAGGGAGGAACCCATCAATCTTCCGGCAATCATGATTCGCCATATTGGGCGAATTGCGAACACCACCCGGGCTCATGATCTCGGATATGGGTTTCTGCTGACAAGGGTGTTTGAGCACTTTGGAATAATGCTCACACGGCGAGTGGAGGCCCAAGTAATAGATGCAATTGGGATTGACACTCTGCTAGGGTGTGGCTTTGAGTTTGGGGAAGGGTCCGGTTCCAAACAGGGTCGTCGACCACCTCGACCACCTGTTTCTGAGCAACCATCCACCAAGGTAGAGGCTGTTCTTGAGGACAATGCTCGCCTCAAGGATGAGCTCTCCGCTGTCAAGGCTGCTCTTGCTGAAGAACAAGCCCTCTCTGCTAAGCGTCATGCAGACTTACTTGCTCTTCTATCCACCCTTGCCCCTAGTATTCCTCCCTTGCAGACGAAACCACCCCCTGCTCCCTGATTGTCTAGGCTGTTTCTGTCTTGTTTTTGTTCTTTTTGTACTGCTTGGCTGATTAATGAAAATCCCATTTGCAGTTTCTCTTGCTTGTTATTCCTTCTCCTTTATATTTGTTATTATTGCTTTTTAATGATGCCAAAAGGGGGAAGAAAAAGAGGTGATACCTATTGACATTGACATGTATGAATCTGAACTGACCAACCTGTTCTTGACTTGCTCTTGACTTACGTGAATCCCTATCAGCAGTCATTTTCTGGTTGTTTTGTCAATATGGTCACTTGGTTTGTCATCATCAAAAAGGGGGAATTTGTTGAGTTATTATATTTAAGTTTTGATGATAACAAATCCAAGTGTAAAAATGTGTCCAAGTAATGTTGCTCCAAACATGATCTGCAAACAGGCCTAACTGGTGTTTGTAATCTTTACTGTGTTAACTGGTTTGCTACATGTGAGAACAAGTCCTTAAAACAGGTTTTAAATTGGTGATTCTACATTAAGTCAAGAACGCCATCTCATAGTTGGTTGTAAGGCATGTTCACAGCAGCTCTTCTAGCAATGTAAAGAACAACTCCAGCAAACAAGGCAGTCTTGGTGTTCACAGCAGCTCTACAAGTCTTGGACAAGATGACTGGTTCAAAATAAGAAGTCTTGGGTATATAGGTTTTATTTATTTATTTAGACTCTTGTTAATATGCCAATATTGAAAACATCATTTTAAACACCTCTTGAATCGGCAGTTGCGCTAAGCGCTTCAGAACACCAGTTGCGAACAACCCTGCAAACAGGGTGCCTAGGGTGTTTCTGAACAGAAACGGCTAGGCTCGATTATTTTGGAAAAATTTATTTCGGCTGGCCAAAAGCTCTAAAATACTTTCTTAAAATCCCAGGATAGGATATTTTTGAGATACGAGTTATTATGGGAGATTTGCCAAAATTGTGTTGCTAAATATTTTCCAAAACCAAAAGATCTTTATCACTGATATTTGAGGAAGTGATTTATTCAAATTTCAAAGTTGATATTTCTGGTTCCTTATTTGAAATTCCCCACGGCTATTTCAAACGAGGGGATAAGTTTTTATCTTTTAGAAACAAATCTCTTTTATTTTGGATATTTCTTATCCACTAGCCGTTTGGAAAATCCTTTGCTTGGAAATCTCCTTTGATACCATACTTGGCAGATTCTCAGCAACTTCCATGATTTCTTTACCGTTGATTTTCTTGGTTAAAAGCTTAGCTCTTCTCTCCCATTTGGTAGACACAACAGACATTGAGAAAACACAGTGTGGTAAAAAGAAAAATTTCTGAAAACCCGGTTTTTACTCAAAAGTAAGAAAAGATTTCTTGAGCTTCAATTCGCAAAGAAAACCGTGACAAGCTGTGTTAAATTGAGTTTTCAAACCATTG
>JACYFF010028525.1:0-11608 GCA_017589665.1 Selenicereus undatus
TTATTATTATTATTATTATTATTATTATTATTATTATTATTATTATTGTTATTATTATTATTATTATTATTATTATTATGCGGGCATTCAAATATTTATTAGAACTTGAAAGAATTATTTAAAGAACATTACAAGGTTCATTTAGAGGTCACGTCGTCATTTCAACCTATGATGCACGTTATAAATACATATACATAAAATAATAAGTTGAAATGCGACGCCCAACTTAATTAATTTGTGGTTAGAGTAGCTTGAAGTAATTAACAAGAATTTTAGGTTCGGTCCATAACAGTCCTCCCCCTTTAAAATAAGTTTCATCCTTGAAACTTGCAGTTTGAAAGAAATACTATCCGTTATCTCAAACAGATAGGGATACTTGCTTCTCATGTCCTCCTCGGTTTCCCCTGTAACCTCGGAAGAGTTATGGTTGGCCCACAGGACCTTAACCAAAGAAATGCTTTTGTTTCTAAGTTGTTTAGCTTTGTAGTCTAGTATCTGTACGGGACGTTACTCATACATTAGGTTCTCAGCAACTTCTACTAGCTCTGCTATGATGATATGTTTTGGATCTGAGATACATTTTCTGAGCTGTGAAATGTGAAAAAACGTAGTGCACATGCTGCAGTTCGGTCGGCTCAGTTTACCCCTGAGGTTGAATCTTTACACTCCCTCAAGTAGGGACACCTTTAAAAATACTTTGTCTCCCACTTGAAACTCTAATGGTCCTCATTCTTTTATACCCTTGGCTTTTCTGTCGGCTCAGGGCCGTTTTGATATATTCTTGAATCGTCCTTATCATTTTAGTGGTCTCTTGAATCAACCCAGGCCCTATGGTTAATGTTTCATCGTGCTCACTCCAACACAGTAGTGTTCTACACTTCCTCCCATGCAGTGCTTTAGGGACCATCTTAATGGTGAATTGATAGCTGTTATTATAATGAAATTTCTCCCATGGTAAGTAACCTTTCCAAATTCTTTGGAAGTCAAGCACACAGGCTCTCAACATATCCTTTAGGGTTTAATTCACTCGCTCGGTTTGCCCATTGATCGCAAGGTGATGTGATTACTAAAATTTAACTTGATTCCAAAAACTTTTTGTAGAGCTTGCCAACACCGAGTTAATCAGATACTACACCCTTTGATATGCCATGCAGTCAATCTATTTCTTTGACATACAATTACAATAGTCTCTCTACACCCTAAGTCCCATGGGTTGGTGTAAAATGAATAGATTTGATGGGTCTGTCAACATTAACCCAAATGACACTCTTCTTCAAAGATACAAGGGATAATCTTGTGACAAAACCCATTAAGACTAACTCCCAATTTCAAGTGGGACTTCCCAAAGGCCCCAGTTCACATACTGGGCGTTGATACTCAGTCTTAATCTCATGGCAACTCAAGCACTTCCACACATTAAGCAATCTCCCTGTTTATGTTATTCTACCAACAGTATTGCTTCAAATCCCTGGACATTCTGTTCCTTCTTGATCCACTAAATAAAGAGCATTATAGGTTACGCCTAAAATCTTCCTTTCAATTCCTCTTTATTGGGAACAAGCAACTGGTTTCGTATCCCCAAGGTTCTATCCTCATGTATCACAAGGTCAGATAACTTCCCTTGTATGACATTTTGCCTAATCTCTCTAATTTGATATCACCCTTTTGACTTAACTTAATCTTTGCTATTATTGAGGGTTGCACTTTTAATGTTAATGGAGACTCGTTTCTTAACCCATGTGCCACAACTTCAATGCTTATATTCTCAAGGTCCCTAGCAACGCCAGATTGGATAGTTATTATTGTGTTGTTGGGCCTTTCATCGTTGAACCAGTCAAAAGTTTGCTAGATCTAAATTTGACGTTAAAGATGTACATATCCACGAATGAGAGAGGTGAGAATCATGGTCAAGTGAATCGTTGCCCATGAAAGAAATAAACAGTGAAGTTAGACATAATGAATAAGGGAGGGATTGTCGTAGGATAGCTACAGTAAAGATAGCTATGAGTTTTCAGGAATCCAAGAATAGAAGGCCACTAGCATTGTGGTTTGCAGGTAAAATCACGAAAGAGCTAACAGATAGCCAACAATTCCTGAGTCATACCAGTGGCAAATACGATGCCATCTCAATCTGGTGGAGTAGTTAGCAGGTTGATTTACATATCAAGTTACGTTGTTTATGAAATATGAAATGAAGTACGAAAGGATTAGAGTACTCAAGATAGGAAGGCAAGATCCCTCGCTTAGTTAAATACTTTTAACCAAAGTCCTGATTGCTCGACCAAGCCGCTCGGACCCCTCTGCATGAATGGCAATCAGTTTGGGGTTTTGGAGCTCTAACAGGAGTAAGAGAGTGGACTGTTGCTATAATTGTGACACTAAAGCATGGTTGAATATCAAAGTCATAAATATAGTGGAAATATCATAAGAAACAGGGTAATCACGATGTTCAACATAAAGCAATAGATAACAACGAAAGAGTTTTGAAGGAAAGGATATAACACACTTTAGATGAGATAGGTGATTAAGTTACATTCGGGTTCAACCGTTGAATTCTAAATAAGATAGTAGTAATGGAGTTTCAACAAGGTGACCGTCTACCCACCATCAACATGATGAACCAATAGACAAATTTGGATTTAAATGAGTAGAGTATAAAATAGGCAATATAAAACAAATTTGAGTAAGGTGACAAGGTTGCATAGACAGAGGTTGAGTCTATATTTTGTAGAATGAAATTTAAAAGCAGGAAAATTGGTGGGATTATAATAGTCATTGTTCACTCGCACTAGTGAAAGCTTAACTGCATCTCTAACTCAAAACAAGCTATACACGCTTACTACCATGAATAAATGAGGTGCAAGATATCTACACATAAATAAGCTTTTAGCGCAGTGAAAGAGAGGAAGATGAAAGTTAAAAGTATTAAAACGTTGACAATCACTTCAAATTGAACATGAATGGATTCAATATTTAGCAACAGGTTCAAAGACATGGTGGATGATGCGGGAAATAGGTACGAACACTCTTGAAGAACCACTAACTTCCAAAAGTTTGAAATTAAAGGAGAATCAGATAACTTTGAAAGAAAGCAAAGTTTAAAGATGAGGCAGATCAATCAAATATAAGAAATGATAGAAATAATAACATCAATGAAAAAGACAAATTAATAAGCAAGGTTTCGTATGCCAATGAAAGTCTTCAAAGAAGATGCTCGGGGTCGAGAGGAGGTAACAAAGCAAGGAGACGATGTCGATACATAAGTAGAGATGATTACAGAAGAAGTTGGTTAATGAAAAAAAAATTACTAAGCATGTTGTTGATGTAAGATTTCAATGAAAGGAATAGATGACAAATTTTGAAACAATGGGTAATTAAAATATTATCATAATGCAGATGGGGTGAAAATAACTATATGCATACTCAATTTAGGAATGAGGGGCAATAATAGTAAGATAGTTCCAATCGTTGGTTACATAGAAACCCAAACATTGCACATAAATCCCCAAAGCCAGACTAGTAGTAAAATAGCAATCTACGTAGTGATTGGATGTTAAGGGCAAGAAAGGTCACGTTACTATTGAAATAATGGCTGCAAAAAGGGAGATGAGTAGAGGTAATTAGTGAAAGCAAGAGAGACATGACCCATCTGAATGACAGGGATTCGCTTTCAAAAATTAATGTCGTGAGGAAATTCAATAAAGGAAAAAGTATGTAATGAAGTATTGTTGTGGTGCTTAAATAGTTTTTGCAAAGCTTAATATGATTTAAAAGGAATTACAAATTAAATTATGTGATTGCACAATAGGGGGTGGCTAGCTCTAGGTGCAAACCAAGGTGGTCAAAAAGGACGCTAACTTATGCAATGATATCGGACAAGGGATGTTTAAGATTAGTTGGCCAGAGGTCCCTATAAACTCAATTGGATCAACACAGGGACTCATGTAACTAAAGTTTCAAGGGTTTAACATGCTCAAAAGAAAGTTTCCAGGATCGAATCACCCCTCCCAATTCTTTACCAACATAAACTGTAATGCCTCAACAAGTGGCCTAATAGACCAACCCATATAACCATTGTAATTTATTATACTTCTCTAAATATGATTTATCTCCCCTAATCGTTTCCACTCAGGACAAAAATATAAATTACAACTTCTAAAATTTCTGGTATACAAAAGTAACGAATCCGTCCACATATTTGTAGAGCCTGTCGAGAGCTACAACTTTTACCACTACTTTGGTTATTAAATAGTTTTTATAGCATAGGAAAGTAGGGATTGATCCACGAGGAAAGATTGTTGTAAATTGCTAGCTTAATCCTAAATGATTTTATTAATCCAATTTATTAAATCTAATCTTAATAATTCTAAAATAATTATAATCTAACGAATAAAAATCTAGAAAAATACCCAATGCTGCTCCTAAATATTATGAATCATATTCTGGAAATAAAACAGTAAAAGGATTTCCTAAATAATCCAGAAAAATAAAATCAGAATAATAACTGAAATTTTAATAAAAATCAAAACAGCAAATAATAATCAGAAACATAAATATTAAAAATAACAAACAGTAACCTAAACTAATATTATTCAACTTTATAAGCATATATCTTCAGAATAATTTCAGATTGATTTCAGGAAAATTAAATCAGTCAATTACTGCAGAATAATCAAACAGAATATTAAATCTGAAATTGGAAATAAAATATTCTGCATAAATAAAAATACGAAAATAATAAATAAAATTACCCTAATCCTAGGACACAATTTTTTTGAAATTAAAAACACCTAAAAATCGTAAATTAAAATTAAAAATCGAAATTTTCAGAATTAATTACCTAAAAACCTGCACATACCAATTTCACAAAATAAATCTGAAAAATTATCAAATAATTTCCAAAAATTACTAAATTTAATATGAGATAACTAGGACACTATATAAACCCTATGAATTAATTAAAATATAAAAATAACAAAAATAAATATTTTTAGTCTAAGTTCGAACAAACCGGTAATTAAATACTACAACTGAATATAAATCAATCTAAAATTATAACCACTCTAAAAATCAAAATCTAACCTATATAAAATTACCTAGACACTCCTAAAAGACTATACTTTTGGGGGGGTTGATTTAAATTATATTGAAGCTAATAAAATTAGAACCAAAAATCAACAAGCTAATCAAATTAATTTTAAGAAACAAATAATAATCAAAATTTATCAAATTTATGAAAGATGCTTAGTATAATCTCAATCCACCATGCAAATTAATATTTATCATTAACACACAAGTTAATTTTATTCATGAGTTAAACTGTAGAAGAGATCCACCAACGGTTCTTCCCCGTTTTTCCTTAGATTTTAGTTTACTTAGGTCCAGCCCTAATATAAACCCTACTAATTTGATAATCTTTACACCAGCGCAAAAATTTAACCAAATTAGAGCATTATGAATTAGAAAAACATCATTTAACACTTTGTAACCAATTTACCAGCAAATCGATTTAACAAAGATCTAAAGCGATTACCTAATTAAAAGAGAAGGTTTTGAGTCATCCATGATTAATTAGGGTGATACCTAGGCCTAAAAGATTATAACTTTTACGTATTATAATCTTCTAAACTATCAATAGAAGTTGTATTTAATCAACTAGCATGCATTCTAATCGATTTAACACAAGTTTCATAAACTATAAACGCTAATCGCTAAAGAATCATGGATATAAATTAGACCTGGCAAAACTAACCCGAAACCCGAACCGAATGACCCGGACCCATACCCGACCTGACACCCGAAATATGCTCACCCGAAAGTTGACACGAAACCCGAATTGACTCGACCCGAACCGAACCATACCCGACCCGAAATTTTCAACAAAGTTGCTTATTTTGGCGTGACGAGCGTATTTCACCAAAAATTGGTTGATCCGAAATCGACCCGACCCAAACCATACCCGACCCAAACCGAAACGACCCGAAATGTCACTTAACCCGAACATAACCCGATCCGAACTTAACCCAACCCGTACCCGAACCGAATGACCCATTTGCCAGGTCTAATATAAATCAACTAGGCATTAAAGCATAAAACTTGTTTCAAAATAATTAATTTAGCATGGCTTCGAGAACATTATACTAAGCACAAAAAAAATTACTCACTCATATAAAAATTAAAATTACAATAATAACTCAAATATTTCATGTCTAACAATAAACCTAACACAAAAATAAATAAAACAAAGTAATAATAATAATAATAATAATAATTATTATTATTATTATTATTATTATTATTATTATTAAAAAAAAACTATACTTTGATGGTCTGCGTTGACGCGTGATGAGGCTGCTGATAACGATGATGCTTCGATGATGATGATGATGGAGATCACAATGGTGATCAGAAGCTGATGATGGAGCGTGATCTTCAGGCGGTGAGAGCTTGGGTTGGTGATGCGGGTGTGATGATTTATGGTGGGGGAAGAAGAAGGTGGCTGCTGATGATGGAAGATGGGATGATGCTACGTGAGTAGTGAGAAGGAGGCGTGAGGAAGGATGCTGATGATGAAAGATGGTGCCGATGATGGTGATCGACTTGAGGAAAGAGAAGAAGGGGCTGGGCGTGATCGTGAGGAAAAAAAAGGATGATGGTTATGATGCTAAGATTATGCGTGGCTGATGGTGGTCACGAGAGGAGATGATGATGGTGCAGAAGAGCTGATGGATCCTAGGATGTTGAGATGATGCGTGAATATATGGAGCTGTGGTAGGGTTGGATGATCTCCTCTTTTCTCCATGGGCTTGCCGTGGGGATGCCTTCATAAGGTAGTGGTCTAGGGTTTTCTTCTCCTCTCTTCCTTAGATGTCTTCTTCCACAAGACTTCAAGCCTCTCCCCAACTCTTATAATCATAGCCCAATATAATAATTATGAGAATAATAATTTTCATAATTATTATTTTTGGACCGTCTTGTAGTCAAGTGTGTAAAAACCGAGCTTTGATGCCCTCTATTCTCTTCTTTATTAATTTAATACTAACCCTGAAAAATATATAAAATAAAACAATTTAGATGAAATAATATATATAATATACTCAAAATAATTATAAAAATAATGCATGAATTATGACTTAACAATATATGACATATCCTCAAGCCCTTTTCCTATAGTTTCACTTCTGTAGATAGCCGTTTTTCACCAAAATGAGGATGCTCAAAGTTGTGGACCATCACTCTCGCTACTTTCATGAATCCAACATCTAAGTGCCCTTCTTCTCGCTCTTTCTTTTCTATTTTCCTTTTTATCTAGTCCTTGTTAATCCCACGTTGCTTACTGACTGAATCACCTGGTGCTCCACAAGGAAAGATCTTCCCTACTTAATTTGTTTTTACACAATCTAACGAGTAGGACTTGACCCATCAGCACCCATGACCTAATCCATCATAATAAGAAAAGTTATTTATACCATATCCTTAGAACCTCTTATGAATATCTTGAAGCTAAAATCCACCCTTAGTAATTTTTAATGCCTATTATCGCCTAGATTGAGGCATATTTGTTTATACGATCTGTGTCAGCGACCCCAATTCAAAACGTCCACCAGCATCCCAAGTCTAAATGTCCTCCACCTCTTCATCACTTAATACCTCCATCACTTGTATAATAACTTGTATACTAGCAATTGGCAACCCACATAAGTTTACATATTTTAGAGGCACATTTAATGCCAACACTCCCTTTTGCATAACACTTTATACAAACAACCCATATAATATCAAGTAGTACCATATAAGCTACTAAATTGCCAACACCTGCTTCTTTATACTAAATGGTTATTGCAAATCATCTACAACAGTGTGACAAGCCCTCATACATGGATATCATAGTACTATTGCAACGGCTATTTCATACTGATCCAACCCATGAATATTGTTACATAATACATTTCCCCTGTTTAGCAAGTTAAAGGTGGCTTGGTACTGCATCAATCGCATGAGACTTTACAGACTTCACCTCCTTGTCATGTCTTAAACATCATAGTACCCAAGCATTAAGCACTTCAGCACATCTTAACAAAACCTATAGATTGAAGGCATCCTGGTAGCTCAAACATGCAACCCAAAACTCCACAAAAATTATCACTATGAGCTTAGTACACTTATTTCGAACACATATGTCACGAGGAAGTTGACCAAACACTTCCTCATTCTACATCGATAATGATGGAATTCCTAAGATATTATTTAACTATGTAGTTGGTCTTAATACCAAGGGCTTAAGGCCACATAAATGTTTACTACAACATCATCATGATGTATGCATACACACGAACTCCTAGTCAACATCTCGTTTTCCTAATCCAACACAATTCATAGGCATCCCTATAGCTCACAGTGGCCCTAAACCTTGAGCATCCTATGCTCACAGTGATTTTGCTAACCTAGCTCTGATACCACAACTGCAAAGCCTCCAATTTTAATGCTTGGTTACTCTACCTTAGTCACTTATTTCCTAATGATTTGCAGCGGAAGTCTTTTGATTGGAGGTGATACCGCTGTTCCGTAATGGAACAAGGCTAACTGAAATTATCTGTAACATTGCGATTAATTTAATTCCTGTCTCACTAATTAAGAGAAATAATACACACTGAAATATTTATAAGGTTTCTGTTACACATAAGGACACGAGGTATGTTTACCAAATATTAACAACCGTACCTCCAAAGGAATATACAATCATTAGGTTATTAGCAGTGCTAGTCTATAAACCACTGTGAGCTTTTAGCTAGCGACACCTCAGCAAAAGGAACTGTGGCGCCCTTTCATTTCTTGCTACCTCCTGGTTTGTCAGTGGAAGGGTTGTTCATTGATCCTTTGCCTAAAATAGAAAACATAAAAACATTAGAAATATGTGCCGAAGCTCAGCACGTACATCCCTATGCAGTAACATAAGCTTTGAGTTAAATTAGTTGGGTGCCCGCGTTTCAAAACATTTTATTTTGCAAATAGGAGAGAGAGAATGTATGAGTAAAAATTATTTGTAGGTTATTATCTGGAACTGGACCCCTATTGATGTTTGCAACGATCTTGAGATAGGTGCACACCTCCCAGGCCGATCGGAGAGCCTGAGTTGCAACCGCGCGGGTAAATTAAAGGGCATAAACCCTGATGATTTATAATTGATGGGGCCACTTGATTATGTGACAAAACATTGCATAAGATGATTCATTATATGATTATCATATTGATTGTGCATAGTTTGCTAAACATGTGAGTTTTCGAAGAGCACATGCAATGTACGTACCTGGTCCTTGAAAGTCTCTCTCCGTTGTAGTAGAAATTGTTTGCTAGCAGCTTGAAGCAATAGAGGTGGCCTCACTTCTGCTCCAAACATGTCATTTTCACGATTAGTGCAAGATTAAGAAATTTTATTACATTTCTTGACTTAATGAATAATTTGAATTCCTGTGACTTTCCTCTTTATTATTACCGTAATTATACTTAACTTAATTTGATTCTATTTTATTTTGTTTTTGTTCCTCTCCTTTACATAGCCAATGTTCGTTTAATACGAGCTATAGTGACGTTATGTTGTGAGTCTTCTTGAGTTTGTTATCAATGACGTTATCGATCATTATCATTGTTATTGTTGTTGTTGTTATTATTATTATTATTATTATTATTATTATTATTATTATTATTATTAGAATTGTGGTTATTTTTGGTAATTATTGTTATTAATGACATTATTATGATTATTGCTTTTACCTTTAATGAATCATAGTTAACCATTAAACTTTGGTTTACGATACGTTTTAAGGTGATTTCACGAACTTGGTCTCATAATCAGGTCAAGTTCCAATCATAACATTATTCATTAGCGAAATAAAATTACGAAGGCACATTACAGTAGTAGCTCCAAATCCACAAAACCACTTATTCCTTTCCCTTTCCTTTAATGCCCAAAATCCTCAAATCTCACCAAACCCCATATTTAGTTCATGATTTTCAAATGATGAATCTCCCTCCATTCTCATCTCCACTATCCTCACTTGGAAAATAAAGCTTGCCGTCACTTATGTAACAATATAATACATATGCTTCTATCTCTTTATTCCCATTCGAATATCGTCAAAGATTTGTTTAAACACTACTAAAATAACCCAATTAAATTTCAATTCCATCCAATCTAATCCCCAATCCCCCACTCGTCACGAACACACATACCCAGTACAACATTATAACATCAAATTTTCATTCTTTTTATTCGAAGATTCATTATAGTTCTCCTAAATCATCATACAAACCACAATCATTAAATCACCAAGTTATGATCATAAATTAACGCACACACTAATCTCATGTATTTTTATACATACATCACTATTTAATAATCCACTAACTCATTTAAACATTAATAATTCAATAAAACTAACTTAAACATTATTCAAACCCTAAACCCTAATCCTTCAATTTCATAATCACCTCTCACTCATCCAACATATTTTTGTTCTTAATCTCATTCACATATACATTAGCATCCCCTTAAACTTCATTAAATCAACACGATAAACTTCCATTATAATCACAACCCTAATCACCAACCCATGATTAAAAACATAACACACATCTCCCATGTATATAATCCATAAATTTCCTGTAATTATCCATGAACCTAATCTAAATATCATCAATCAAACTAAAATTCAATCATAACATTCAAACCCTCACTCGTTACTTTTCTTCCCAATTCCTTCCAACCAGCAATCCAATCCAGCCATTCAAAAAACTTCAAGAAATTTTACAAATAAACACTTATCAATGATAATTATTACACCATTTAACATCAAAATCCTAGCATAAAAGATCAAAATTGAATCAAGTGGGAGTTAGAGTTTCACCTCCCAATCACTTGAATACACTCAATGAGGGGTTGAAACCGGTGGCACTGGGACGACCAGCAGCCGGGGGAGTGGTGGCGGTGGTTTCCGGCAATGAGGAACGGTCGGCGGACGGGGGTGGGTCGCAGCAGAGTTGGCAGCGAAACAGGGGAGGGGGCGTCGGGTTCTCAGAGAAGTAGGGGGTGTTTGGATTTTTTTGGTCTCTTTTTGTTAATTTGTTTGATTTATTTAGTTTAGTAGATTTATTAGTTAGGCTATCTCTAATTATCTTTCTTTTCCACCCTTTTTTTTTCTTTTTTTGTCCACCTTTCATTTAATGACACATAACCCTAATTCTAGATTTTTCTTATATTTATCCACTTCCCTGGTATTTTAATTATATACATATAGACATTTTTAGATATCATTATATTTATGTATATTTGAAGTAGTAATTTTAGCTAGAATTAATACCTCTAAATTTTACCTGCTTTAAATATAAATTTTGGGAAAAGCCATTTCTCATTTGCTTTTATTATTAATAATACTATATTTGTTCATTATTCTTATTATCATTACCTCACAAATTAATTCTTTAACGCTTAGGCTCTTTTATTTACTTTATTTATTTATATATTTATTTTTATTTTTATTATTATTATTATTATTATTATTATTAATATTATTATTATTATTATTATTATTATTATTATTATTATTATTAT
>JACYFF010028563.1:0-11270 GCA_017589665.1 Selenicereus undatus
AGATTTAGTAACCCTTAATTCCCAGTTGAAACCCTAACTATTTTCATATTAAGAAATCTAATTGCTCACAATGTAACTCTAGGTAGAGAATCTAAATTTCGTTAATCTCCTAAACCCCAATTACGAACATGACTACAACCCTCTCAGGTAATTCATCGAACATCAGGCATGCTAAGTGAGATTTCAACTATAACATGGGCGTTTATTCACAAAACCTAGAACATGGTTCCAATTCGCACAATAGGAGCTGCGCCCAATCCAAGACAACAAATTAAGCCTCTAATCATCATTTCAATCACAACCACAATCAAGAACGTAAACATGATTAAAAGTATTAACTTTGAACTAAAACATAGAAGGAAAAAGGTAAAGGAACGTACTTTTTATTAACTGCAACAAAAATCTACCAAATGCATAAATCGATTCCAATCCAATGCCTTGAAATCAACAATAACAAAACCAATCTAAAGAAAACCTAAAGTCGTCGTTTTCAAGGGAGAAGAAGGGAGAAAAAAACTAAATAATCTCCAAATTACAACGCTCCTACACACTTAATCGGGAGTTACTAAAGTGGCACGGTCATGCCATGTGCACCATGCCCCTTTGCTACCAGCGCTTTTTCTCATTTCCTTGGGTGGCACGGTCACCCTACCTGCCATGGTGCCCCCATGCCACTTCCTCTTGGCTTAAAATCTACCTTTTTGGCTCCTGTTTGGGGTGGCATTAGCTTGTTTTCCTCATTTCTTCCAATCGAACTCCTGAAAACATAAAAACACATCATATAGGCAGATTTGGGGTAAAGAATGTCTAATCAACCTCTATACTCTTGAAGTTTTACCGAATATCGCCGAAATGAGAAGTAAAAATCATGTCTAAATGAGGTAAAATAGAGGTTTATCAACTTCCCCATGCTTATTTCTTGCTTGTCCCCAACCAAGACTAAGACGTTAATAAACTAACAGGGGGTCGAGACCTCTAATTGCTCGCCTCCTCAGGCAAGGCATATGGAAAATCAGTCAAATTGAGCATAGGTGTGCACAAATAGTGGAGCAATTCAAGGCATGAATACATAGTTTCAAAACTCATTTAAAAATCGTTTGGAAAACCACACTGTCGAAGTTAGCATCCCGTCATACCATATCACACCCCTCCCCGATCAAGACATCTCTAAATAAGTGGTAGGCCAAAAGGCCTGGTAGTGACTCTCATAGGGGGAACAAGGCAAATGCACTCCCTCACATGTGTTTCAGATGTAAGAAGGTTCATTCAACTGTCTTCCAATCGAACAAACTACCATAGGTTTGGTAAGATTCTCAATTCTCCACCGCAAAAGTGCAATGTGCAAACAATAATCAAGAGGACTTTTCAGGGTTGTAATGGGGCTAAGGGAACAGGTGGAAGGGAGACAAACAATTTGGGAAATGAGGAGCTAATAGCCGAAGCTAATGAGCAACTAACAATTGAACCAACTATACCAAACACTCTCCTAAAACACAATAAGAATACACCCTTAAGCAGATGGACCATCGGGAATGAACTACGACAACATGCCAAACACTCTCATTCACCACTTCTTTTCGTTTTCTTTTTTTTCCTTTGAATTTCAACAAGTCTTCGTTTTTTTCTCTCTTTTTTTTTGGAAACATGTTTTTCTTCTTCTTCTTCTTTTGAAAAGGAAATGAATGATTGGCATGCACAATAACTATACACTCAATCCCCAATGATCACCATGATTCATCCCCGTATATACCAAAATGAACCACCAATTTTCATAACACCTAAAAACTACCCACAAAAAAGGGAAGTGTTGCCCCACTGGCTTTGGCTTAGAGGTAGGAGATGTGTTTAGGCCAATAGCTAATAGTGAATGGTTCACAACAAAAACGGGCAAGGCTCAAAGGGGTAAGCAAAGGGTCAAAACATTCAACCGCGGGTCGCAGATTTGGCTATATAGCTCAGAAAACAAATGAATGCTTCTATCATATTATCATATTGCACATGCTAAATACGATTTCAAAGAGAATCAAAGCAAGTTCTGGAGATGTAGTCATGGAAGAGACACACGTGAAAGAAAATATGAGATTAAATTGATGAATTAGTCTATAGGCTCAAAATCTCACAGGTCACACTACCAAACACACAACTAGCCCCAGAGATGTCCAACTGAAAAGGAATAATTAATCATGATGAGGAAAGTTCAAGGGCAAACAATATGCAAACCAAACAATGTGGTCAAAATGCTTCCAAAATCATCAACCAACGGCATTTGGCACAAATAACCCATAAATATGCACAACCATGTTAACCAACTGATCACCAATGCCTTGGTTATCGTCATAGGAGGGGGGTTTTTTCAAAAGATTTTTTTTTTCAAATCAGTAGTCACTAAAGCAATAAATCACCCTAAGTAGTCAACTAGTGGATAAATGTAGAGAAGAGTAAGAAGAATTACCTCACAGTCTTGTGAAGCTCCACTCAACACATTTCCACTCGAAACCAAGGGTTAGGAAATAACATATGTACAATGCATCACCTACCTATATGCATTATCCTACATGCTATTCTAAATGGAGGAATAAAAGGAAAACTAATGCACCCTAAAAATGTTGCTAAACTAGAATGAAACCTAAAGTGTTAAATGCGAGGAAATATATGCAATGCACCCCACTAAACAGATATAAACATCCCCCCTATGCTTGGACCCTTCATTATCCCCAATGAAAATACGATGCATAAGAAAAGAAGGGGAAGGGGGAATACACTTATAGCCACTGGGTGCCGTCGGGCCTTGAAGTGGCCAAAAATGTGGAGGAAATGGATGGAAGGTGGAGGAAGCATAAGATGGAAAGGATGAGGAGCCACCCTGATCACCCTGAAAGGAGCGTAAACGCTCATTCATCTGTCGAATGGACTCCCACTGGCGCCAAAGTAGCTCGTTCATCTGCCGACGCTCCTCGTACTCCCAGGCTTCCCTCATAGCCCGTTCCTCCTCCCCCTGAATCTGCTGCTACTGCCGCACCTCCTGGCGGCCGACGAAACCTCGGAAATAGGAGACTCCCTCCTCAATGGAGTCCATGCGCCTAGAGAGGTGACCGATGTCCATACGAATGCCTGTGAATTCGTCCTGAGGCCCTGAAACCTCCACTTGGAGGTTGGAGAAAGACTGGAGAAAGGTGGGGTCGAGCGGCATGTATGCCGTTGAGGAAGAAGTCCCACCCATCTCAAGGGTGAACGGTGGATAAAGTGGTGGTGGAGGTGGTGGGATGACCGCCTCCTCAGCAGGGTTATCCTCGGGCTCGGGCTCTCATCGACCCGCATCAATGTCCTCCTCCTCCTCCTCATCATACTCATAATCTCCCCCCTCATCAAACTCAATGTCATCATCAGTCGCTAACTGTTCTTCCCTAGATAGAACAGTTGCCCTAATAATCCTCCGGTCGCAGTTCCAATTTCTTTTGTTAACGACCGTGGTGCGCTCAGCACTAGGAAGGGTGAAAAGGATGGCTATGTGGTGGGGGTACCAAATGGTGTCACCTCGAGTGTCTATAATATGCATATGGTTGAGGGTGCCAAGGTCGAGGTGACCACCTAACAAATGGGGCTCGAGAGCAGAGAGCCTCGAGCCGTAGCCTAGGGAATTAGCAATAGTGGTGACAATGCTGCCAACGCTAATGACATACCGGTTGTTGGTCTTCACTACTTCCGCCAAATGGCGGATTATGAATGCCCCCGTGTCCATGGGGTGCCTGACATGGCACACCAGATAATAAACAACTCGACCTTCTGACAACCAATTTGGTTATCGTTGCGGTCGAAAATGATGTTAGCGGTTAGGCGCGGAAGGTACCGCAAGTTGACATTACAAATGTCGGCAACCTTGTCCTGTCGGGGGTCAAAAACCCTAGGTCTCCCCCTCCTATCATTATACTTCTTCCGTTTGGAGCAGGTGATGCTCAGCCAAACGAGATCAGGTTGCCACAACGAGGGCACATCTCTAAAAGCCCCATCGACCACCGGGAATCTCAATAGTTCATTGAACATCCTCAAGCTCATCCGGTGGTCGATGTTGAACATTCGAAAATAAATGGCTACCTCATGACCACCATAATTACCATTCCAATCGACATTGAGGAAACTCAAAAACTCAGTCATAAAGCGGTCATAGGATGTATATTGCATGTTTATATACTTAGTCCATCCTAATGTACCAAGTAGAGTCAACATATCATCCAACATTCCCAAAGATCTCAATGAGTAAGCATGTAAATATTTTTGCTCATTAGTGTTTCTAGTGGCTAAAAGCTCATAGTGTGACTTTTGTTCATCACTGGAAAATTGCAAACCCCTAGTGCTAGCAGGTAAAATGAGAGGGTAGGCATCCTTAGTTCCTTTAGTAGAAGCGGTTGCAGCTGAAGAGGAAGTTGTTGTTGATGATTTCTTGGGTTAGGATGGAGCCCTTGAAGCCTCTCCAACTCGTTTCTTGCCCATGGTGTGAATGAACACAGATCAAGACCCAAAAGTAGAGGTAGGAGCTAAAAGTAGCAAGAGAGGGGCCCATTTCTTTCTCTACAACCTTCAACCTCAACAATGGAGGCTAGGGTTTTAGAGAGAGAAAATGAGTTGTGGAATGGGATGAGTTTGAGGTGAAAAGGTGAGAAATTTTGAGAGGAGAGCGAAGAGGAGTGAAGGAATTGAAGAAATGTGGAGAAATTTGGAAAAATTTGAGAGGTTTAGGGCAAGATGTGAGTGAGTAATGGTGAGGGAGAGAGTGAGGCTTTTCGTGTTTTAGAGAGAGAAAGAGGAGAGTTTAAATGGGGAAGAAGGAGGAAGAAGAAGAAATCGGCCGTTTTAGCGGAGTTTTAATGTGGCACAGTGCTGTTAGGACGCTGCTAATCCAGATTGTGGCATGGTCGTGCCATACAGCACGACGCAACCGTACCATTATTCTAACCATTGAGCCATATTTTTTCTTGCTCCCTCTTTAATTTCTTAAGTTTGGAGGAGGGGTGGCACGGCCATGTCGTCCGGCATGGGGTGCCCATTCCAACTTTTTACCCTCTAAGTCGTCTTCTTCCAAATCCGTTCCTTCTTTTTCTCACTCATTTTTTTCTTGAACTCTTCCTCTCATCTCCTCCTTTTTTTTATTTTTTTTCTTTTTTTCTTTCGAAAGTAGTAAAGCTTCGGTTGCCTCCTAAGAAGCCTTGTTTTAGGTCCCAAGCTTGACACTGAGGATCTCCAAGGAGAAGAGATATCGGGGAGGGCACATGTGACCTTCCCCTCAGGTGACTCACCGGCGATGTAGTGTTTCAAGCGAGACCCGTTCACCTTGAATGAACAGGTGGTCTTGTTGCCAATTTCAAGGGCCCCATATGGATATACCTTGAGCACCGTGAAGGGACCCGACCTTCTAGAGCGAAGTTTCCTTAGGAAAAGCTTCAAGCGGGAATTGAAAAGGAGAACCGAGTCACCTTCCCGAAACTCGCGGCGGTTGATAAACTTATCGTGCCACCGCTTAGTTCGCTCCTTGTAGAGTCGAGAACTGTCATAGGCATCCAAATGGATCTCCTTGAGTTCGTTCAACTGCAACATCCTCTTCTCCCCCGCAGACTTCAAATCGAAGTTTAGGTGCTTAATGAGCCTTGTGTTCCAACTCCACGGGGAGGTGACAAGGATTTCCATAGATGAGTCGAAAGGGGGTGGTGCCAATAGGGGTCTTGAAGGATGTGCGGTAGGCCCAAAGGACGTCATTGAGCTTGTCTGCCCAATCCTTTCGTGATCTCACAACTATTTTCTCTAAAATGGACTTGATTTCCCAGTTGGAGATCTCTACTTGGCCACTAGTTTGAGGGTGGTAACCAAGTCCATACTTGTGGTGCACTCCATATTTCCTCAAAAGAGTTTCGAGTTTCTTCTCTATGAAGTGCGGCCCATTGTCACTTAGTAACACCCTCGGGACCCCAAAATGAGGGAATATAATCTTCTTGAAAAGTTTAGCCACTACCCTAGAGTCATTGGTAGGGCTAGCCACTGCCTCTACCCACTTGGAGACATAGTCCACGGCAACTAGGATGTACTTGTTGCCCCTCGAGGACAGGAAAGGTCCCATAAAGTCGATGCCTCAAACATCGAAGATTTCAACTTCAAGGATGAAGTTAAGGGGCATCTCATTCTTCCTGGACAGATTCCCCATCCGTTGGCAGTGATCCCATGCACGGACATATACATGGACATCCTTAAAGAGTGAGGGCCAAAAGAACCCCGCTTGGAGCACCTTAGCAGCTATCTTAGAGGTGCTAGCATGTCCTCCGCAAAGAGAGTCATGACAAGGGGAGATCACACTCTGAATTTCCCCCTCATGAAGGCATCGCCTGCAAATCCCATCGTTACACAGCTTGTAAAGGAAGGGCTCCTCCCAGACATACGTCTTGACATCATGGAGGAATTTCTTTTTCTGGTGGGAGGATAAATCATGGGCGAGGATTCCCGAATCTCGGTCGTTCACACAGTCGGCGAACCATGGGGCTTGTCCCAAGGTGATGCCTATGAGATGCTCGTCAGGAAATGCATTATCAATGGGGATGTCGTGACTCTCAATAACGACCCTGAAGATATGATCGGCGACGACATTCTCGGCCCCCGCCTTGTCTTTGATCTCCATATCAAACTCCTAGAGTAGCAGAATCCATTGGATGAGGCAAGGCTTAGCATCCTTCTTCCCAAGGAGGTGCTTGAGTGCAGAATGGTCGGTGTACACGATGACCTTAGAACATAGGAGATAAGGTCTAAACTTCTCCATCGCGTACACGCCCGCAAGCAGCTCCTTCTCATTCATGGTGTAGTTCTGCTGGGCCTCATCCAATGTTCTACTAGCATAGTAGATCACCACTGCCTTCTTATCCTTCATTTCCCCCAGAACTGCCCCCACCGCATGGTCGCTAGCATCGCACATGATTTCAAATGGGAGATCCCAGTCCGGTGGTTTTATGATGGGGGCAGAAATCAGTGCCTGTTTGATCCTGCAAAAAGCCTCGTGGCACTCATTAGTAAAGATAAACAGGGCATCCTTGGCGAGCAGCTGAGTAAGAGGTTTAGCAATCTTGGAGAAATCCTTAATAAAGATGCGATAAAACCCTGCATGACCAAGGAAACTCCGCACCCCTTTTACCGAAGTAGGAGGGGGAATCGCTCAATGACCTCAACTTTTGCTCTATCCACCTCGATGCCCCTGGTAGAAATGACATCACCTAGTACTACCCCCTCCTGTACAATAAAGTGACACTTCTCCCAATTTAGCACTAGGTTGACTTCTTTGCATCTACGGATTACCTTGGTTAAGTTTTCTAAGCCAAGGGCAAAGGTACCTCCATAAACAGAGAAGTCATCCACAAACACCTCCATGATGTTTTCAATAAGATCGGAGAATATGGTGGTCATGTATCGCTGGAAAATGGCAGGGGCATTGCACAATCCGAATTGCATCCTTCGATAAGCGAAGGTACCATACAGGCACGTGAAATTCATCTTCTCTTGGTCATCAGGATGGATAGGAATCTAAAAGAAACCTGAATAACCATCCAGATAATAGAAGAAGAAATGTCATGCCAACCTTTCCAACATTTGGTCAATGAAGGGGAGGGGGAAATGATCTTTCGGGTGGCTTGATTTAGTCTATGGTAATCAATGCACATTCGCCACCCGGTCATAGTCCTAGTGGAAATAAGCTCATCCTACTCATTCTTTATAACAACCATTCCTCCCTTTTTGGGGACTACCTGAACTAGACTCACCCACTCGCTGTCTGAGATAGGGTAGATGATCCCAACATCAAGTAGTTTAATCATCTCTTTTTTAACAACCTCTTGCATGTTAGGATTTAGATGATGCTGAGATTGTCGGGAGGGGCAATGACTGTCATCAAGAAAAATGCAGTGCATGCAAAACGAAGGACTAAGTCCCCGAATATCATCGATACTATACCCAATGGCACCCCTATGCTTACGAAGCACATCCAACAATTGCTCCAACTGGGGGTCATCCAGTTTATCATTAACGATAATGAGAAACTGATGGAAGGAGTCGAGAAATTCATACCTGATATGGGAAGGTAAAGGTTTAGTTCTACCTTTGGTGGGCACTCCTCTTCTTTCTTGGAGGTGAGCTCCTCCACACCAAGGATCTCTCTGCGGGACTGTCTAGGCATGTAGGCAGTAGACTCATTGAGAAGTCTGGCATACTCCTCCTTCTCCCCCGAACAGGAGTCAGTTGCATAGCAACCAATCAATGCAGCCTCCAATGGGTCCTCCACAGAAAGTTGGGCCTTGCCCTCCTGGTTTAGGGTTTTCTCTAATACATCGACTCTACAGCAAGAGTCGCCCGAGGTGGGCGAGGCCATAACGTGTGGCAAGCTAAACTCCATCTTCTCATCCCCTACTTAAAGGGAAAGCTTTCCATTCTTCACATCTATCACAGCTCCCGCAGTGGCTAGGAAAGGTCGCCCTAGAATGATAGGGATGCAGGAGTCTTCCTCCATCTCCATAACCACGAAGTCACATGGGATGAAGAACCTTCCTACTTGTAGTGGGACATCCTCAAGGAGACCCAAAGGGTACTTGACGGATCTATCAGCCAGCTGCAGGGATATGGTAGTGGGTTTCAGCTCCCCCACTTGCAGCTTCGTGCATATGGAATAAGGCATTAAGCTCACGTTAGCTTCGAGGTCGCATAATGCTCGGCTGATAGTCACATGCCCAACTGAACAAGGGAATGAGAATCTCCCTGGATCCGAAAGCTTGGGAGGCAGTTTATTCTAAATGATTACACTGCACTCCTCAGTGAGGGCTATAATAGCATTCTCGAGCAACTTCCCTTTATTGGATAGTAAGTCCTTTAGAAAATTGGCATATGAAGGCATGTCAGTAATAGCCTCTAGGAAAGGGATGTTGATGTAGAACTTTTTAAGCATCTCGAGGAACTTCCCGTATTTGTGCTCCTCCTTAGACCTTACTAGCCTTTGAGGATATGGAACTGGAGCCGTGTAGGGCTTCACTGGAGGTGAAACTTGTTCTGCTCTAATCTCCTCGGTCTTTTCAGTATGGACCCTCTCACTCGAAGTCTCAATAGTGGCCTCCCTGGCAGCATCACCCTTATCATCAGTCTCCCTCCTTTCCTCCCTCATAGGCATTGGAGGACTCTTTAACTCCATACCACTCCGCAGTGTGATGGCATTCATTTGGCCTTTGGGATTGGTCTCGGGTTGACCTGGCATATGTCCCTGGGATCTAGACAAATGGCTCACCTACTGCGCAATTTGGGCTATCGGATTCTCCATCATCTTTTAGTGAGTGGTCATAGTTTCAAATTTAGCGGTCAATTGATTGACCGACTCACCTAACGCCTCATTAGTCTTGGTTTGGGTCGCCATGAAGCGCTCCATAAGACTCTCCATATTAGATTTTGGCTGGGGTGGTTATTCTTGTGGAGGTGGGCCATAGGGGGCCCTATATTCGAGACCAGGAGGCTGTGGTTAGGAAGCATTGGGTGGCATGGGATTGTTGTTGCGATAGGAGAAATTTGGGTGATTTCTCCAACCGGGGTTGTAGGTGTTTAAGTAGGGGTTATTTTGTGGGCGTTGGGCATAGGTTTGCATTGCATTAGCATGCTCAACACCTGGGAAAGTAGATTGACACTCAGCAGCAACGTGGCCCTAAATGCCACAAATCTCACAAAGGGCCCCACCCCCAAACATCGCACCTGACGAGCCACCTACTAAACTCCCTGGGGGAGGAGTTCCAAGCCTATCAAACCGCTGCGCCAAGGCATCCACCTTGCTAGCCAGCATATCCACGGCGTCCACTCCATAGACCCCACTAGTCCTCTTGGGGGTCGCCCTCTCACTGGACCAATGATAGTTGTTAGAGGTCATCTCCTCCAATAAGGCCTTCACAGCCTCTATCGATTTCCCCATAAGTGCACCGCCAGCTGCGGCATCGACGGACATCTTCAAGGACTGGTCTAATTCATTGTAGAAGGTTTGGATTAGAAGTCAGTCGGGTACTCCGTGGTGGGGGCATTGGCGTTGAAGATCCTTGAACCTTTCCCACACCTCATAAAGTGACTCATCGCCTCGTTGAGAAAAGGATGTGATGTCTGCTCTGAACTTAGCGGTCTTGCCTGGGGGCAAAAACTTACTCAGGAATACAGTCGATAAGGCTTCCCAGGTTGTGAAGGAGTTGGCCTCTTCATTGAGGAGCCAATCACTGGCTCTGTCTGTCAGCGAGAAAGGAAAGAGTCGGAGTCTGACGGCTTCGGCGAAGACCCCATTGAGCTTAATTGTGTCACACTTCGCCAGGAAGTTGCGAAGGTGAAGGTGGGGGTCCTCCGTGGGTCGCCCACTAAACTGATCATTCTCCACGAAGGATACAAGAGCAGGCCGCAGCTCGAAGTTGTTCGCTTCGACGGCCGGGTTGACAATGGATGAGGAGAGGCCGGTGGCCTGCGGTAGGACATAGTCCCACAGCACCCAAGGAATTCTTTCGGCCAAAGTGTTGTCTTGTTGCAATTGCCTCTTTCTGGCACTACTTTGCATTCGCGGAGTGGCTTCTATCTCAGGGTCAAAGGGAATGAGTGGTCGCCCCCTCTTATTGCAGCTGTGCATACAAAGCCAAAAACTATACCAAGCGTAAGCAGGTTCAAGCAAAGCTAAAAGAATAAGAGGGAAAAGGAAAAATGGAAAAGAAAAAGAAAAAGCCTAATCTGGAGCGTTTAAAATCGCTTTCGATGTTGAAACAACCAAGTTCCCCGACAACGGCGCCAAAAACTTATTACGTTTTAAATTATGTTACCATAAGTGCACAATGCCAGTTGTAGCTAGCAACGGTAAGTACAGGCTGTGTCCACAAGGAACTCAGTTTCAACTACTGAACCAACCTTTAACACTCTATTTAGGCTAAAGTCTACTAAAATTGATTTTCATTAAATAACAGTTCTATTCTGCTAAAGACTACTGTTATTATCTAAATCAACACTAACAAGGGTCCTGGATTGGAGTTCACCACACTATTGTGCTCCTTGGACTATAAACTAAGTCATGCAATTTGACCCACGTAGACAACTGAAACAGAATGGTTACAAGTTAAGCACATCTATGCCTTCTCTTAAAGGTCATTAGACTGGTCAAGCTATCCTAGTTATCTATTGTCATGAAACTAGAATCACGAAACCACAAGATTTAGTAACCCTTAATTCCCAGTTGAAACCCTAACTATTTTCAT
>JACYFF010028577.1:0-13402 GCA_017589665.1 Selenicereus undatus
AAATACCCAAGTTATGTATACCATTTAATTACTCAATTTCTGTTATACATGCTTTTACTTACTCAATTATGCGAGTAATGATCATTCACTAACTACACATACCTACAATGACATTTATGAAACAGAGTCGAGGCCTAGTTATCGTTCCCTATTATGCATAAGTGTTATCAAGTCATAACATATTTATCAAGTCAGATGACATTTTTAAAGACTCAAGGTACGTCCATTGTTTGTATCTTCAGAAAGTAGAACATGTTTATCAAGTTACAACTGTGAATGAGTTTATCAATGAATCCATTTACACAATGATTTGCCATTTCAATCTTGACCCCGTCAGTTATCATCTATAGGGGGTCATCCCATCATTTACCCGCGAGGCTTCAGGCCAACTCTTGATCGGATTGGCAGGTGTACACCTATGTGTATATCATATCATTGCAAGGGGTTCTCCAGATAATATTGAGCAATTCAGCTTCATATTACTTTCATTTTCATTGTTATTGTGAACTAAATGAATTGGAAAAAGCGAGTACCCATCAATAGTGTTTCTATGTTCATTTTACAATACAAGAATGTATGTACTAAGTTTTTGCTCACATTTTTAAATTGTTTTCATGTTTTTTCATTTTAGGTGATGAAGTATCATGTGTTCCTCTTTTTAGCAAGCCCTTTTCGAAGTTATTAGATGCTCCTAATGGATTTAGTATATAGTGAATATTGGGATCGACCTTAGGGTCAACTTGGGTCTATGCTCAATATACTTGTATAGTGTGAGTGGAGTTACCAAATGGTATAATTAAGTACATCGTATTGAAGTTGAACTATTATAAACTTTGGTCTTAGAGTGTTTTGGTTTAATAGATATTGTGATTTGAACATGAGCCGCAAGATCAAATGGTTTCAGTGAGCCTTGTCCTTTTCAGGACGGTAGTAGCGCCTTCTATCATTAAGTTTTCCGTTGCATTTTTTCCTTAAATCATGTTATTAGCATTTTGGGGGCGTTACAGATTTGGTGTCAGAGCTAAGGTTTTAAGGGCCACTGTAAGCTATCAAGTGTTTAGGAGTTAGCTATAAAGGTGTGTATGAGTTATGTTGGACCAGTTAAATGAACTATTGACTATAAGTTCATATGTATAGGCATATGTGGAGAAACCATTTCCATTTGGGTGACTCAATCATTTGGTAATGTCCTAAGATTCAAGCATTAGCAAAGTGGAGTGTGGAACCTTTTTGGTCACTTGTTAGTGACGCATGCTCTCATTTATCTGGGAGTTGTATTGTATGTTTCATTTCTCTCATTTGTTTAAATTTTTGTAATCGTGCACTTCGGGTGTGTGCCCCGTTGAGTTATGAACTCCTGCAAGTGGCCATTGACCTATTGGAGTATTTTTCTCCATTTAAGGTATCTATTGTAAGGCTTTTAGCTTGGATTTTAGTCAGTTTTTAGGCAGAACTCTATCCGTTTTGCCCCAGGATTTGAGAGTCTTATTGAGGTGTGTTAATAGATGGTTGAAGCTTGATTTGGGGATGCCACTTGCAACTTCTTAAGGGATTAATATAGTGTTAAGTTAGATGTGAGCCCCTAGATGAGGAAATGTATTGCGGGGCAATATCTTTGAGGTGAGCCAGTATGAGATGAACACTATAATGAGTGCTTATGTACGGTGATAACAATTAGTATCTTAGGGTGTGCTACTTGGCATTATATGTGTGGTACAAGTAAGATTAAGCTGCCATGTACAGGAATTATCTGGTCTTGACACTAAGACCTTACATCAGCAATGCTCTCATTACTTCCTGTCATTGACTTATTTCTGCCCTAGTTACCTTGAATTGTTCAGAGACATCATTTCTTTGCCACTAACACTCTCTTGATTTGTAATGGAGTGTTTATGGAATTTCTCATATGTGGTCTGTGGGGAGTTCTTCAAACACATCTAAGCAACCTTTCGTATAGGCGATTCAAACTCTGATAATCATAGCCATTTAATTCTATGCTTCTATAATGGAGCCTATAATGACCCCCGGTATGCATTACTGTGTGATTTGCAGTTCTTCCTAAGCATATTTGACCCATTCTACTTACAGTTCAGTCATCACTATGTTCATATTTTCGTTGTTACCTACTTTAACTCCTTAACTCTATTTGGGCACTATTCATTTATTGCTTGCAAAGCCTCTTGTTGTTTCAGACTCAGTAATTGAGTGCTCTTTTGGCAATTAAATGTATCCATATTGTTCGTGTTTCTATATCACCGTAATGTCATGTTGGCATACTACTCTATAGTCGTGACTGCATGTTGTTACTCAAGTTATTTTGACAATGCTTTCTTTACTAGTACATCCTATCTTATTAATGATAAACAATGATTTGTGCTATTTCCATCTGCCACCAGTTTCAGAGTTTATACATCTACCCAAGACTTCCATTTACTGCAAAATGTGTTATTGATGGATGCCATCATGTGCAGTCATAAGACTGACTCCTTCATCTTGATATATTGTCCTTTCAAATACCAGATGAATAAAATTTCCCTTCTGGTACTGTTGACCCTTATCGTCATCATTTTACTCACATACAGATATCGTATGACTTCTTAAAAACCGCTTTGGTAATCTATTACATTTCTTCACTTTCATTACTTAAAACTCCCTCTCAACTTCATAACATCGTTCATTTACTTTACTATCATGACCATCATGAATAAACTACATGTCTTGTATATGCAAGACATTTATATGCCCCTCTTTCATTACGAATTGCGTCCTTTCATTCATTCAGCTTACATGCTTGTCCTTTATAACCAATAAAGAAATATCTTTACAAAAGTTCATGGTATGGTTGCACCTCTTTACACCTTAGATCGTCCCCATATCTTTTAAATTTACTGAGACCAGTAGGCAGTTGAATGTGTTATCTTGTATAAATATGCCTCTATTAGTATTGCTGGAACCATATTCATTGGGCATTCAATCCAGTTTGATTGGCAGACCTTGTTGTTATTATGGGGATGAACTGATTGTGTACTTATAGAAGATGACTAGTAAAGATCTTAAGGCTAGTTTGAGAAATGTGAAAAGACTAGACGTGTGTTTCTATGGACCAAGAGAAGAAAAACTCTATTTCTGCCCTAAGTAGACTGTGCAAGCAAGTGAGTTATCATGTTAGTAATGCATTCAATATTAGTAAGAAACATTGATTTTCATATCAACCTAGTTCTAGGTGCTCAATCCATTGTCAGAGCCCTTATCACATGACCCCCAGTAGAGTTCAAGGATCTAAAGATTTAGTAAGATGAGTTGTTACAAAAGGGAGTTATTTGACCGAGTGTCTCATCGTGGGAAATCTTAGTTTTATATGTGTGAAGAAGGAAGGAAGAACCTTATGGTTGTGTACTGCGTATAGAGAGTTGAATAAGATTATTATCAAAACCAAGTGACCTATACGTTGAACAAATGATTTATGGGATTAACTGCCACCAACAGAAGTCTTTTCTAGGAATGATTTGTGGTCCGGATATCACACCTAAACCATGCAACCATAGTTTATCTTTTGCAAGAATGCTCTTTTATAGTAATTCTTGAAATTATTTGCTTGTCTCATCTTCACAACTTGATATACTATCCAATGTTGTTTAATCCACCTTGCTTTTCAACCCGATATTTCCTATTAGCGTGATCTTCCATGTCTTTGCAAACCCATTGTTACATGTGCAATACATTTTTTGTTCAACCTCATATGGTTGTCAACATTCTAGTGCTCTAGATCTTCACCATCTTTATTTCATGATCATGATTTGGAGTTTATTTCGCTGAGAGCCAATTCACACATCTACCTTACATCTCATTTATTCATAATGATAAGCTTGTATAACTTGTTCTGAATTCATAATGTAATTCAACTCTCATTGGTGTGGGTGATTGCGATTGTCATAATCCCCTTACTCTCTTTATTTTGAACTTCAACTCCCACACATATATCTTACATTCTGATAAATAAACTTATGTATTCTCTATTCAATCTTATTGTTGCACTCGAATTGACTTCATATTAGTAAAGGCATGCTCCTATTGTATCTTGCTCAATCTATTTATCAATCCATTGGCACTCTGCTCATCCAATCCATTTATCTATCCATTACACTCTGCTTATCCAATCTATCTATTGCACTTTGCTTATGCAATCTATCTATCTACTTGTTGCACATTGCTTGTCCCATCTATCTATTGCACTTATCTTATTGCTTGTGGTTATAAAGTCACCTAGTTGAAGCTTAGTTGCTTGTCATCTTGTTTCCAATTCATCAGTTAAACCTGAGTATAACCATGCCATCTTTCTCCTTGGTTGATTAATTATTGGACCCTTTATGATTAATATTTATAAACCACAATTCTTGTGGCATTATATTTCAGAATTCATCATGCACTTATGGTTATCTTTATTCTAACCACCCCATGATAATCTATCCTTTATTAGCCTTTTCTAGTCTGCTTGTTGATTTCTTTCGTATGCAATGATTCGCTTAGCTAAGAATTTCATCACTCTTATCCCTAACCATGGTCATTTCATTGCCCATTATCAACTGGGAGCTGATCCTTGAGTAGTCTAATGAGGGGAGATCATGTGATGCAGTAGGAATATCAGATGAGGACATTTTGATAAGAGCATAATATCAAGCACTGTCTAATTATATTGGAGTGAGCCAAAAGAAACATTGAATATAAGGTTAGAGCTAACCCAAGCAAGCAGTAAGAGGGAAAATTCAAGTACATGTTGAGGTGATACAAGGTCGACAAAAGAGTTGTGCTAGCAAAACAAAGAAATAACCAAAGTCTCAGATGGGTTATGAAGTATTTTAAAAGGCTTTTCTAATCAAAGTAGTAAGAAACCGACTATCCAAGGACAAGTAGGGACTAGTTATATGGGCCCTTATGATTCATTGTAAGGTTAAATCCTGTAGCTTGTTGACTGCACCTATCTATTGAACCTGAACACGTATATGACGTATTTTATTGCTCGTAATAGTATTAGAGTACTTATTAGGGTATACAACAGTTTCATTAGTGGACAAGGTGATGAACTAGTGGTGAACACCTCCTTTCTAGCAAGAAGGTTCTTTTCTTTCGAAGAGAATATCAATTTTGAATCATAGTAATTGAGTTCATTGCGGCTATTGTATGAGAAGTATCCGGATCTACTGCTGAAACATGGGATTAAGCAGTTATACAATACGTATATGCCCTTAGTCGGAGTACATTGGGCAAACTATACCTCTTCAGAGGGAAGCAATGGGAACCAATGGCCCATGTATTTTTAAAGCAGCATTGCATACATTTGGCAAGTGTCATAAGTTTCGAGAACGAAACTCTTTAAGAGGGGAAGACTGTAATAACCCGACCCTAACCCATATTTATTTATTTAAATTATATTTATTTATTTAATTATTCATGTTTATTCATTTAATTTATCATGCTTATGGATTTAATCACTCATGGTTATTTGCTTAACCAAATCATGTTTATTAATTCAATTGCACTCAATTTATATATTTACCGAATTACCTTATGTCATTTAAATTTTTCACTTTCATTTATCGTATTTAATCATCCTGGTTGGGGGATATTTTATTTGGGTCCCATTTTGCAATTCAAGTTTCATTGATTGTTAATTCAAGTTTTGTTGATTAATTAAATATCGAGTGAATCGATAGTAGGCTTTGATAATTATGGTTTAAGAAATTATTATTATTATCATTATTATTATTATGATTATTATTGTTATTATTATTATTATTATTATTATTATTATTATTATAATTATAATTATTATTTTTATAACCTTGCAAAAATTTAATTTTGAGTTGCGTAAAATCGTTATCGTTACGAAGCGTTTTATTCCCGAATCCATTTTTTTTTGGCCCAATTTGAAGCCCAACAAGTTTGCTTATTAACCTAACTAATTACCATGATTAAGCTTAGCCATGGTTAGTCAAATGGTCATTTTCTAGTTAAAAACTCAGCCAAAGAGTTAGATTAATCACAAAACACAATTCAATCCAAAACTTCATTTTCTCTCTCCTCTTTTTCTTTCCTCCCCATGGCAACAACAACCATCACTATTTTGACTGATTTCCAACCACCTTTTCGGCCAGCTCCGACGATCTCCGACCCCTCCTAACATCCTAATACCTCAAGCTACCATCTTGCATCATCAAAACCACTAAACCTCATATCCATCTCTACTTATTTTCAATCAAAGTGAGCAACCTTGAAACTTGATCTTGTTAGTTTTGATTTTTATTTTAGTTTTGATTCTTATTTTGATGTTTGTGATCATTGATCATGATATTTTGATAAGAAATAAGAGTTATTTTAGTGTTGATCATAGTGAAGTTAAGCTTGAATCAAGCTAGGGTTTAGGGATGATCATGTTCATGCAAGCTTAAATTAAAACTATGTTTATGGATTGATTTGTATTTGATTTTATAATATTTAGCTTTAGTGATGATTATGATGATGTTTTTGGTGATCTGGAATGATTTCAAGTGAGGAGTTATGTGAAAAAGGAAGAGAAAACTAAAACAGTGAAAACTGGAAATTTTAGAAAAACTGGGCAGACTTCAGGATTAAAATGGTAATGATCGGGCCAATTGGTGGGTAGATATTTTAGCATGTTAGCTTTCAAATGGCTCTTGAATCGCCTTAATCTGAGGTCTGTGATAAATGTTATGTTCATTTTACCAAAACTGTGTAGAATGGACCAAAAACTGACACACTTGTGTTTTAGCCCCATTTTGGAAAAACTATTGTGGGAATCATATTTTTTGTTGCAAATGAAAGTTTTTCGAGAATTCTTAATCTTTTCATATTGGAGTTCTAAGTCTCCATTTGAGGTCTAGGGTGAAAGTTATGAATTTTTGAAGTGAACTGACCTACTTTGGTGCAAATTGGGCCATTATTGCAATTTTTGTGCAGCGTAAATTTGAAGGAAAATTCAGAAAATCTTACCATCGATTTTTCATATTATTTTTTAATTTCCTATAAGATTTCATGAATTTTCGTTGAGTATTTTGAGTTTGGTAATTTTTGCAAGCATTTTGAGTAATTGTGTCAAGAGTAATAATAAAGATTGAGTGAGATTAATAATGCATTCATTTTGTGTATTTGGGCCAAGTAAGGTCATTTAAGGGGGAAATGAATATTCATGGACTTTCATGGAGCTTTTAGCTTGATCAATGAGAAAGAAAAAGACAAGTATACAATTTGGGGGCTTGTTTATGAGCTTTGAATTATTTATGGATTTTACAAAGAAAATACCAAGCTTGATGAGCTTATTGCTTCTATTGAGCTCAATGATTCAAGTTGGGGTGGAATTCTATATTTAATAGATTTATGAATGATATATGAGAAGTGGGGAGAGTTGTGACTCAGAAACCATATTTATCAGACCAAATTATTACAGTTTATGCTATTTTGAACCCAAATATATCTCTCTTGGCCTCAAACCTTTATTACTTACTCAATTTAAAATGCATCAAATATATTTTTCAAGCCAATCTAGTGTACTCGTTGTTATCTTGAACCAAGTTATACATCAGCAAGCCTTAAACCCGTATCAGCAACTTATTTCAGAAAAGGCCACAACCACTCTCTCAATTGTCACCATCAAGGCCTTTTCCTTTGTAATCTCATTTATCTCATTGTGGACTATTTTACTTTCATTTACTTTATATCAGATTTAACTACTTTTATTAATTCAGTTTTGAAGTTATATTGAAATACCCAAGTTATGTATACCATTTAATTACTCAATTTCTGTTATACATGCTTTTACTTACTCAATTATGCGAGTAATGATCATTCACTAACTACACATACCTACAATGACATTTATGAAACAGAGTCGAGGCCTAGTTATCGTTCCCTATTATGCATAAGTGTTATCAAGTCATAACATATTTATCAAGTCAGATGACATTTTTAAAGACTCAAGGTACGTCCATTGTTTGTATCTTCAGAAAGTAGAACATGTTTATCAAGTTACAACTGTGAATGAGTTTATCAATGAATCCATTTACACAATGATTTGCCATTTCAATCTTGACCCCGTCAGTTATCATCTATAGGGGGTCATCCCATCATTTACCCGCGAGGCTTCAGGCCAACTCTTGATCGGATTGGCAGGTGTACACCTATGTGTATATCATATCATTGCAAGGGGTTCTCCAGATAATATTGAGCAATTCAGCTTCATATTACTTTCATTTTCATTGTTATTGTGAACTAAATGAATTGGAAAAAGCGAGTACCCATCAATAGTGTTTCTATGTTCATTTTACAATACAAGAATGTATGTACTAAGTTTTTGCTCACATTTTTAAATTGTTTTCATGTTTTTTCATTTTAGGTGATGAAGTATCATGTGTTCCTCTTTTTAGCAAGCCCTTTTCGAAGTTATTAGATGCTCCTAATGGATTTAGTATATAGTGAATATTGGGATCGACCTTAGGGTCAACTTGGGTCTATGCTCAATATACTTGTATAGTGTGAGTGGAGTTACCAAATGGTATAATTAAGTACATCGTATTGAAGTTGAACTATTATAAACTTTGGTCTTAGAGTGTTTTGGTTTAATAGATATTGTGATTTGAACATGAGCCGCAAGATCAAATGGTTTCAGTGAGCCTTGTCCTTTTCAGGACGGTAGTAGCGCCTTCTATCATTAAGTTTTCCGTTGCATTTTTTCCTTAAATCATGTTATTAGCATTTTGGGGGCGTTACAGATTTGGTGTCAGAGCTAAGGTTTTAAGGGCCACTGTAAGCTATCAAGTGTTTAGGAGTTAGCTATAAAGGTGTGTATGAGTTATGTTGGACCAGTTAAATGAACTATTGACTATAAGTTCATATGTATAGGCATATGTGGAGAAACCATTTCCATTTGGGTGACTCAATCATTTGGTAATGTCCTAAGATTCAAGCATTAGCAAAGTGGAGTGTGGAACCTTTTTGGTCACTTGTTAGTGACGCATGCTCTCATTTATCTGGGAGTTGTATTGTATGTTTCATTTCTCTCATTTGTTTAAATTTTTGTAATCGTGCACTTCGGGTGTGTGCCCCGTTGAGTTATGAACTCCTGCAAGTGGCCATTGACCTATTGGAGTATTTTTCTCCATTTAAGGTATCTATTGTAAGGCTTTTAGCTTGGATTTTAGTCAGTTTTTAGGCAGAACTCTATCCGTTTTGCCCCAGGATTTGAGAGTCTTATTGAGGTGTGTTAATAGATGGTTGAAGCTTGATTTGGGGATGCCACTTGCAACTTCTTAAGGGATTAATATAGTGTTAAGTTAGATGTGAGCCCCTAGATGAGGAAATGTATTGCGGGGCAATATCTTTGAGGTGAGCCAGTATGAGATGAACACTATAATGAGTGCTTATGTACGGTGATAACAATTAGTATCTTAGGGTGTGCTACTTGGCATTATATGTGTGGTACAAGTAAGATTAAGCTGCCATGTACAGGAATTATCTGGTCTTGACACTAAGACCTTACATCAGCAATGCTCTCATTACTTCCTGTCATTGACTTATTTCTGCCCTAGTTACCTTGAATTGTTCAGAGACATCATTTCTTTGCCACTAACACTCTCTTGATTTGTAATGGAGTGTTTATGGAATTTCTCATATGTGGTCTGTGGGGAGTTCTTCAAACACATCTAAGCAACCTTTCGTATAGGCGATTCAAACTCTGATAATCATAGCCATTTAATTCTATGCTTCTATAATGGAGCCTATAATGACCCCCGGTATGCATTACTGTGTGATTTGCAGTTCTTCCTAAGCATATTTGACCCATTCTACTTACAGTTCAGTCATCACTATGTTCATATTTTCGTTGTTACCTACTTTAACTCCTTAACTCTATTTGGGCACTATTCATTTATTGCTTGCAAAGCCTCTTGTTGTTTCAGACTCAGTAATTGAGTGCTCTTTTGGCAATTAAATGTATCCATATTGTTCGTGTTTCTATATCACCGTAATGTCATGTTGGCATACTACTCTATAGTCGTGACTGCATGTTGTTACTCAAGTTATTTTGACAATGCTTTCTTTACTAGTACATCCTATCTTATTAATGATAAACAATGATTTGTGCTATTTCCATCTGCCACCAGTTTCAGAGTTTATACATCTACCCAAGACTTCCATTTACTGCAAAATGTGTTATTGATGGATGCCATCATGTGCAGTCATAAGACTGACTCCTTCATCTTGATATATTGTCCTTTCAAATACCAGATGAATAAAATTTCCCTTCTGGTACTGTTGACCCTTATCGTCATCATTTTACTCACATACAGATATCGTATGACTTCTTAAAAACCGCTTTGGTAATCTATTACATTTCTTCACTTTCATTACTTAAAACTCCCTCTCAACTTCATAACATCGTTCATTTACTTTACTATCATGACCATCATGAATAAACTACATGTCTTGTATATGCAAGACATTTATATGCCCCTCTTTCATTACGAATTGCGTCCTTTCATTCATTCAGCTTACATGCTTGTCCTTTATAACCAATAAAGAAATATCTTTACAAAAGTTCATGGTATGGTTGCACCTCTTTACACCTTAGATCGTCCCCATATCTTTTAAATTTACTGAGACCAGTAGGCAGTTGAATGTGTTATCTTGTATAAATATGCCTCTATTAGTATTGCTGGAACCATATTCATTGGGCATTCAATCCAGTTTGATTGGCAGACCTTGTTGTTATTATGGGGATGAACTGATTGTGTACTTATAGAAGATGACTAGTAAAGATCTTAAGGCTAGTTTGAGAAATGTGAAAAGACTAGACGTGTGTTTCTATGGACCAAGAGAAGAAAAACTCTATTTCTGCCCTAAGTAGACTGTGCAAGCAAGTGAGTTATCATGTTAGTAATGCATTCAATATTAGTAAGAAACATTGATTTTCATATCAACCTAGTTCTAGGTGCTCAATCCATTGTCAGAGCCCTTATCACATGACCCCCAGTAGAGTTCAAGGATCTAAAGATTTAGTAAGATGAGTTGTTACAAAAGGGAGTTATTTGACCGAGTGTCTCATCGTGGGAAATCTTAGTTTTATATGTGTGAAGAAGGAAGGAAGAACCTTATGGTTGTGTACTGCGTATAGAGAGTTGAATAAGATTATTATCAAAACCAAGTGACCTATACGTTGAACAAATGATTTATGGGATTAACTGCCACCAACAGAAGTCTTTTCTAGGAATGATTTGTGGTCCGGATATCACACCTAAACCATGCAACCATAGTTTATCTTTTGCAAGAATGCTCTTTTATAGTAATTCTTGAAATTATTTGCTTGTCTCATCTTCACAACTTGATATACTATCCAATGTTGTTTAATCCACCTTGCTTTTCAACCCGATATTTCCTATTAGCGTGATCTTCCATGTCTTTGCAAACCCATTGTTACATGTGCAATACATTTTTTGTTCAACCTCATATGGTTGTCAACATTCTAGTGCTCTAGATCTTCACCATCTTTATTTCATGATCATGATTTGGAGTTTATTTCGCTGAGAGCCAATTCACACATCTACCTTACATCTCATTTATTCATAATGATAAGCTTGTATAACTTGTTCTGAATTCATAATGTAATTCAACTCTCATTGGTGTGGGTGATTGCGATTGTCATAATCCCCTTACTCTCTTTATTTTGAACTTCAACTCCCACACATATATCTTACATTCTGATAAATAAACTTATGTATTCTCTATTCAATCTTATTGTTGCACTCGAATTGACTTCATATTAGTAAAGGCATGCTCCTATTGTATCTTGCTCAATCTATTTATCAATCCATTGGCACTCTGCTCATCCAATCCATTTATCTATCCATTACACTCTGCTTATCCAATCTATCTATTGCACTTTGCTTATGCAATCTATCTATCTACTTGTTGCACATTGCTTGTCCCATCTATCTATTGCACTTATCTTATTGCTTGTGGTTATAAAGTCACCTAGTTGAAGCTTAGTTGCTTGTCATCTTGTTTCCAATTCATCAGTTAAACCTGAGTATAACCATGCCATCTTTCTCCTTGGTTGATTAATTATTGGACCCTTTATGATTAATATTTATAAACCACAATTCTTGTGGCATTATATTTCAGAATTCATCATGCACTTATGGTTATCTTTATTCTAACCACCCCATGATAATCTATCCTTTATTAGCCTTTTCTAGTCTGCTTGTTGATTTCTTTCGTATGCAATGATTCGCTTAGCTAAGAATTTCATCACTCTTATCCCTAACCATGGTCATTTCATTGCCCATTATCAACTGGGAGCTGATCCTTGAGTAGTCTAATGAGGGGAGATCATGTGATGCAGTAGGAATATCAGATGAGGACATTTTGATAAGAGCATAATATCAAGCACTGTCTAATTATATTGGAGTGAGCCAAAAGAAACATTGAATATAAGGTTAGAGCTAACCCAAGCAAGCAGTAAGAGGGAAAATTCAAGTACATGTTGAGGTGATACAAGGTCGACAAAAGAGTTGTGCTAGCAAAACAAAGAAATAACCAAAGTCTCAGATGGGTTATGAAGTATTTTAAAAGGCTTTTCTAATCAAAGTAGTAAGAAACCGACTATCCAAGGACAAGTAGGGACTAGTTATATGGGCCCTTATGATTCATTGTAAGGTTAAATCCTGTAGCTTGTTGACTGCACCTATCTATTGAACCTGAACACGTATATGACGTATTTTATTGCTCGTAATAGTATTAGAGTACTTATTAGGGTATACAACAGTTTCATTAGTGGACAAGGTGATGAACTAGTGGTGAACACCTCCTTTCTAGCAAGAAGGTTCTTTTCTTTCGAAGAGAATATCAATTTTGAATCATAGTAATTGAGTTCATTGCGGCTATTGTATGAGAAGTATCCGGATCTACTGCTGAAACATGGGATTAAGCAGTTATACAATACGTATATGCCCTTAGTCGGAGTACATTGGGCAAACTATACCTCTTCAGAGGGAAGCAATGGGAACCAATGGCCCATGTATTTTTAAAGCAGCATTGCATACATTTGGCAAGTGTCATAAGTTTCGAGAACGAAACTCTTTAAGAGGGGAAGACTGTAATAACCCGACCCTAACCCATATTTATTTATTTAAATTATATTTATTTATTTAATTATTCATGTTTATTCATTTAATTTATCATGCTTATGGATTTAATCACTCATGGTTATTTGCTTAACCAAATCATGTTTATTAATTCAATTGCACTCAATTTATATATTTACCGAATTACCTTATGTCATTTAAATTTTTCACTTTCATTTATCGTATTTAATCATCCTGGTTGGGGGATATTT
>JACYFF010028623.1:0-15254 GCA_017589665.1 Selenicereus undatus
AAATACCCAAGTTATGTATACCATTTAATTACTCAATTTCTGTTATACATGCTTTTACTTACTCAATTATGCGAGTAATGATCATTCACTAACTACACATACCTACAATGACATTTATGAAACAGAGTCGAGGCCTAGTTATCGTTCCCTATTATGCATAAGTGTTATCAAGTCATAACATATTTATCAAGTCAGATGACATTTTTAAAGACTCAAGGTACGTCCATTGTTTGTATCTTCAGAAAGTAGAACATGTTTATCAAGTTACAACTGTGAATGAGTTTATCAATGAATCCATTTACACAATGATTTGCCATTTCAATCTTGACCCCGTCAGTTATCATCTATAGGGGGTCATCCCATCATTTACCCGCGAGGCTTCAGGCCAACTCTTGATCGGATTGGCAGGTGTACACCTATGTGTATATCATATCATTGCAAGGGGTTCTCCAGATAATATTGAGCAATTCAGCTTCATATTACTTTCATTTTCATTGTTATTGTGAACTAAATGAATTGGAAAAAGCGAGTACCCATCAATAGTGTTTCTATGTTCATTTTACAATACAAGAATGTATGTACTAAGTTTTTGCTCACATTTTTAAATTGTTTTCATGTTTTTTCATTTTAGGTGATGAAGTATCATGTGTTCCTCTTTTTAGCAAGCCCTTTTCGAAGTTATTAGATGCTCCTAATGGATTTAGTATATAGTGAATATTGGGATCGACCTTAGGGTCAACTTGGGTCTATGCTCAATATACTTGTATAGTGTGAGTGGAGTTACCAAATGGTATAATTAAGTACATCGTATTGAAGTTGAACTATTATAAACTTTGGTCTTAGAGTGTTTTGGTTTAATAGATATTGTGATTTGAACATGAGCCGCAAGATCAAATGGTTTCAGTGAGCCTTGTCCTTTTCAGGACGGTAGTAGCGCCTTCTATCATTAAGTTTTCCGTTGCATTTTTTCCTTAAATCATGTTATTAGCATTTTGGGGGCGTTACAGATTTGGTGTCAGAGCTAAGGTTTTAAGGGCCACTGTAAGCTATCAAGTGTTTAGGAGTTAGCTATAAAGGTGTGTATGAGTTATGTTGGACCAGTTAAATGAACTATTGACTATAAGTTCATATGTATAGGCATATGTGGAGAAACCATTTCCATTTGGGTGACTCAATCATTTGGTAATGTCCTAAGATTCAAGCATTAGCAAAGTGGAGTGTGGAACCTTTTTGGTCACTTGTTAGTGACGCATGCTCTCATTTATCTGGGAGTTGTATTGTATGTTTCATTTCTCTCATTTGTTTAAATTTTTGTAATCGTGCACTTCGGGTGTGTGCCCCGTTGAGTTATGAACTCCTGCAAGTGGCCATTGACCTATTGAAGTATTTTTCTCCATTTAAGGTATCTATTGTAAGGCTTTTAGCTTGGATTTTAGTCAGTTTTTAGGCAGAACTCTATCCGTTTTGCCCCAGGATTTGAGAGTCTTATTGAGGTGTGTTAATAGATGGTTGAAGCTTGATGTGGGGATGCCACTTGCAACTTCTTAAGGGATTAATATAGTGTTAAGTTAGATGTGAGCCCCTAGATGAGGAAATGTATTGCGGGGCAATATCTTTGAGGTGAGCCAGTATGAGATGAACACTATAATGAGTGCTTATGTACGGTGATAACAATTAGTATCTTAGGGTGTGCTACTTGGCATTATATGTGTGGTACAAGTAAGATTAAGCTGCCATGTACAGGAATTATCTGGTCTTGACACTAAGACCTTACATCAGCAATGCTCTCATTACTTCCTGTCATTGACTTATTTCTGCCCTAGTTACCTTGAATTGTTCAGAGACATCATTTCTTTGCCACTAACACTCTCTTGATTTGTAATGGAGTGTTTATGGAATTTCTCATATGTGGTCTGTGGGGAGTTCTTCAAACACATCTAAGCAACCTTTCTTATAGGCGATTCAAACTCTGATAATCATAGCCATTTAATTCTATGCTTCTATAATGGAGCCTATAATGACCCCCGGTATGCATTACTGTGTGATTTGCAGTTCTTCCTAAGCATATTTGACCCATTCTACTTACAGTTCAGTCATCACTATGTTCATATTTTCGTTGTTACCTACTTTAACTCCTTAACTCTATTTGGGCACTATTCATTTATTGCTTGCAAAGCCTCTTGTTGTTTCAGACTCAGTAATTGAGTGCTCTTTTGGCAATTAAATGTATCCATATTGTTCGTGTTTCTATATCACCGTAATGTCATGTTGGCATACTACTCTATAGTCGTGACTGCATGTTGTTACTCAAGTTATTTTGACAATACTTTCTTTACTAGTACATCCTATCTTATTAATGATAAACAATGATTTGTGCTATTTCCATCTGCCACCAGTTTCAGAGTTTATACATCTACCCAAGACTTCCATTTACTGCAAAATGTGTTATTGATGGATGCCATCATGTGCAGTCATAAGACTGACTCCTTCATCTTGATATATTGTCCTTTCAAATACCAGATGAATAAAATTTCCCTTCTGGTACTGTTGACCCTTATCGTCATCATTTTACTCACATACAGATATCGTATGACTTCTTAAAAACCGCTTTGGTAATCTATTACATTTCTTCACTTTCATTACTTAAAACTCCCTCTCAACTTCATAACATCGTTCATTTACTTTACTATCATGACCATCATGAATAAACTACATGTCTTGTATATGCAAGACATTTATATGCCCCTCTTTCATTACGAATTGCGTCCTTTCATTCATTCAGCTTACATGCTTGTCCTTTATAACCAATAAAGAAATATCTTTACAAAAGTTCATGGTATGGTTGCACCTCTTTACACCTTAGATCGTCCCCATATCTTTTAAATTTACTGAGACCAGTAGGCAGTTGAATGTGTTATCTTGTATAAATATGCCTCTATTAGTATTGCTGGAACCATATTCATTGGGCATTCAATCCAGTTTGATTGGCAGACCTTGTTGTTATTATGGGGATGAACTGATTGTGTACTTATAGAAGATGACTAGTAAAGATCTTAAGGCTAGTTTGAGAAATGTGAAAAGACTAGACGTGTGTTTCTATGGACCAAGAGAAGAAAAACTCTATTTCTGCCCTAAGTAGACTGTGCAAGCAAGTGAGTTATCATGTTAGTAATGCATTCAATATTAGTAAGAAACATTGATTTTCATATCAACCTAGTTCTAGGTGCTCAATCCATTTTCAGAGCCCTTATCACATGACCCCCAGTAGAGTTCAAGGATCTAAAGATTTAGTAAGATGAGTTGTTACAAAAGGGAGTTATTTGACCGAGTGTCTCATCGTGGGAAATCTTAGTTTTATATGTGTGAAGAAGGAAGGAAGAACCTTATGGTTGTGTACTGCGTATAGAGAGTTGAATAAGATTATTATCAAAACCAAGTGACCTATACGTTGAACAAATGATTTATGGGATTAACTGCCACCAACAGAAGTCTTTTCTAGGAATGATTTGTGGTCCGGATATCACACCTAAACCATGCAACCATAGTTTATCTTTTGCAAGAATGCTCTTTTATAGTAATTCTTGAAATTATTTGCTTGTCTCATCTTCACAACTTGATATACTATCCAATGTTGTTTAATCCACCTTGCTTTTCAACCCGATATTTCCTATTAGCGTGATCTTCCATGTCTTTGCAAACCCATTGTTACATGTGCAATACATTTTTTGTTCAACCTCATATGGTTGTCAACATTCTAGTGCTCTAGATCTTCACCATCTTTATTTCATGATCATGATTTGGAGTTTATTTCGCTGAGAGCCAATTCACACATCTACCTAATATCTCATTTATTCATAATGATAAGCTTGTATAACTTGTTCTGAATTCATAATGTAATTCAACTCTCATTGGTGTGGGTGATTGCGATTGTCATAATCCCCTTACTCTTTTTATTTTGAACTTCAACTCCCACACATATATCTTACATTCTGATGAATAAACTTATGTATTCTCTATTCAATCTTATTGTTGCACTCGAATTGACTTCATATTAGTAAAGGCATGCTCCTATTGTATCTTGCTCAATCTATTTATCAATCCATTGGCACTCTGCTCATCCAATCCATTTATCTATCCATTACACTCTGCTTATGCAATCTATCTATTGCACTTTGCTTATGCAATCTATCTATCTACTTGTTGCACATTGCTTGTCCCATCTATCTATTGCACTTATCTTATTGCTTGTGGTTATAAAGTCACCTAGTTGAAGCTTAGTTGCTTGTCATCTTGTTTCCAATTCATCAGTTAAACCTGAGTATAACCATGCCATCTTTCTCCTTGGTTGATTAATTATTGGACCCTTTATGATTAATATTTATAAACCACAATTCTTGTGGCATTATATTTCAGAATTCATCATGCACTTATGGTTATCTTTATTCTAACCACCCCATGATAATCTATCCTTTATTAGCCTTTTCTAGTCTGCTTGTTGATTTCTTTTGTATGCAATGATTCGCTTAGCTAAGAATTTCATCACTCTTATCCCTAACCATGGTCATTTCATTGCCCATTATCAACTGGGAGCTGATCCTTGAGTAGTCTAATGAGGGGAGATCATGTGATGCAGTAGGAATATCAGATGAGGACATTTTGATAAGAGCATAATATCAAGCACTGTCTAATTATATTGGAGTGAGCCAGAAGAAACATTGAATATAAGGTTAGAGCTAACCCAAGCAAGCATTAGGAGGGAAAATTCAAGTACATGTTGAGGTGATACAAGGTCGACAAAAGAGTTGTGCTAGCAAAACAAAGAAATAACCAAAGTCTCAGATGGGTTATGAAGTATTTTAAAAGGCTTTTCTAATCAAAGTAGTAAGAAACCGACTATCCAAGGACAAGTAGGGACTAGTTATATGGGCCCTTATGATTCATTGTAAGGTTAAATCCTGTAGCTTGTTGACTGCACCTATCTATTGAACCTGAACACGTATATGACGTATTTTATTGCTCGTAATAGTATTAGAGTACTTATTAGGGTATACAACAGTTTCATTAGTGGACAAGGTGATGAACTAGTGGTGAACACCTCCTTTCTAGCAAGAAGGTTCTTTTCTTTCGAAGAGAATATCAATTTTGAATCATAGTAATTGAGTTCATTGCGGCTATTGTATGAGAAGTATCCGGATCTACTGCTGAAACATGGGATTAAGCAGTTATACAATACGTATATGCCCTTAGTCGGAGTACATTGGGCAAACTATACCTCTTCAGAGGGAAGCAATGGGAACCAATGGCCCATGTATTTTTAAAGCAGCATTGCATACATTTGGCAAGTGTCATAAGTTTCGAGAACGAAACTCTTTAAGAGGGGAAGACTGTAATAACCCGACCCTAACCCATATTTATTTATTTAAATTATATTTATTTATTTAATTATTCATGTTTATTCATTTAATTTATCATGCTTATGGATTTAATCACTCATGGTTATTTGCTTAACCAAATCATGTTTATTAATTCAATTGCACTCAATTTATATATTTACCGAATTACCTTATGTCATTTAAATTTTTCACTTTCATTTATCGTATTTAATCATCCTGGTTGGGGGATATTTTATTTGGGTCCCATTTTGCAATTCAAGTTTCATTGATTGTTAATTCAAGTTTTGTTGATTAATTAAATATCGAGTGAATCGATAGTAGGCTTTGATAATTATGGTTTAAGAAATTATTATTATTATCATTATTATTATTATGATTATTATTGTTATTATTATTATTATTATTATTATTATTATTATTATAATTATAATTATTATTTTTATAACCTTGCAAAAATTTAATTTTGAGTTGCGTAAAATCGTTATCGTTACGAAGCGTTTTATTCCCGAATCCATTTTTTTTTGGCCCAATTTGAAGCCCAACAAGTTTGCTTATTAACCTAACTAATTACCATGATTAAGCTTAGCCATGGTTAGTCAAATGGTCATTTTCTAGTTAAAAACTCAGCCAAAGAGTTAGATTAATCACAAAACACAATTCAATCCAAAACTTCATTTTCTCTCTCCTCTTTTTCTTTCCTCCCCATGGCAACAGCAACCATCACTATTTTGACTGATTTCCAACCACCTTTTCGGCCAGCTCCGACGATCTCCGACCCCTCATAACATCCTAATACCTCAAGCTACCATCTTGCATCATCAAAACCACTAAACCTCATATCCATCTCTACTTATTTTCAATCAAAGTGAGCAACCTTGAAACTTGATCTTGTTAGTTTTGATTTTTATTTTAGTTTTGATTCTTATTTTGATGTTTGTGATCATTGATCATGATATTTTGATAAGAAATAAGAGTTATTTTAGTGTTGATCATAGTGAAGTTAAGCTTGAATCAAGCTAGGGTTTAGGGATGATCATGTTCATGCAAGCTTAAATTAAAACTATGTTTATGGATTGATTTGTATTTGATTTTATAATATTTAGCTTTAGTGATGATTATGATGATGTTTTTGGTGATCTGGAATGATTTCAAGTGAGGAGTTATGTGAAAAAGGAAGAGAAAACTAAAACAGTGAAGACTGGAAATTTTAGAAAAACTGGGCAGACTTCAGGATTAAAATGGTAATGATCGGGCCAATTGGTGGGTAGATATTTTAGCATGTTAGCTTTCAAATGGCTCTTGAATCGCCTTAATCTGAGGTCTGTGATAAATGTTATGTTCATTTTACCAAAACTGTGTAGAATGGACCAAAAACTGACACACTTGTGTTTTAGCCCCATTTTGGAAAAACTATTGTGGGAATCATATTTTTTGTTGCAAATGAAAGTTTTTCGAGAATTCTTAATCTTTTCATATTGGAGTTCTGGGTCTCCATTTGAGGTCTAGGGTGAAAGTTATGAATTTTTGAAGTGAACTGACCTACTTTGGTGCAAATTGGGCCATTATTGCAATTTTTGTGCAGCGTAAATTTGAAGGAAAATTCAGAAAATCTTACCATCGATTTTTCATATTATTTTTTAATTTCCTATAAGATTTCATGAATTTTCGTTGAGTATTTTGAGTTTGGTAATTTTTGCAAGCATTTTGAGTAATTGTGTCAAGAGTAATAATAAAGATTGAGTGAGATTAATAATGCATTCATTTTGTGTATTTGGGCCAAGTAAGGTCATTTAAGGGGGAAATGAATATTCATGGACTTTCATGGAGCTTTTAGCTTGATCAATGAGAAAGAAAAAGACAAGTATACAATTTGGGGGCTTGTTTATGAGCTTTGAATTATTTATGGATTTTACAAAGAAAATACCAAGCTTGATGAGCTTATTGCTTCTATTGAGCTCAATGATTCAAGTTGGGGTGGAATTCTATATTTAATAGATTTATGAATGATATATGAGAAGTGGGGAGAGTTGTGACTCAGAAACCATATTTATCAGACCAAATTATTACAGTTTATGCTATTTTGAATCCAAATATATCTCTCTTGGCCTCAAACCTTTATTACTTACTCAATTTAAAATGCATCAAATATATTTTTCAAGCCAATCTAGTGTACTCGTTGTTATCTTGAACCAAGTTATACATCAGCAAGCCTTAAACCCGTATCAGCAACTTATTTCAGAAAAGGCCACAACCACTCTCTCAATTGTCACCATCAAGGCCTTTTCCTTTGTAATCTCATTTATCTCATTGTGGACTATTTTACTTTCATTTACTTTATATCAGATTTAACTACTTTTATTAATTCAGTTTTGAAGTTATATTGAAATACCCAAGTTATGTATACCATTTAATTACTCAATTTCTGTTATACATGCTTTTACTTACTCAATTATGCGAGTAATGATCATTCACTAACTACACATACCTACAATGACATTTATGAAACAGAGTCGAGGCCTAGTTATCGTTCCCTATTATGCATAAGTGTTATCAAGTCATAACATATTTATCAAGTCAGATGACATTTTTAAAGACTCAAGGTACGTCCATTGTTTGTATCTTCAGAAAGTAGAACATGTTTATCAAGTTACAACTGTGAATGAGTTTATCAATGAATCCATTTACACAATGATTTGCCATTTCAATCTTGACCCCGTCAGTTATCATCTATAGGGGGTCATCCCATCATTTACCCGCGAGGCTTCAGGCCAACTCTTGATCGGATTGGCAGGTGTACACCTATGTGTATATCATATCATTGCAAGGGGTTCTCCAGATAATATTGAGCAATTCAGCTTCATATTACTTTCATTTTCATTGTTATTGTGAACTAAATGAATTGGAAAAAGCGAGTACCCATCAATAGTGTTTCTATGTTCATTTTACAATACAAGAATGTATGTACTAAGTTTTTGCTCACATTTTTAAATTGTTTTCATGTTTTTTCATTTTAGGTGATGAAGTATCATGTGTTCCTCTTTTTAGCAAGCCCTTTTCGAAGTTATTAGATGCTCCTAATGGATTTAGTATATAGTGAATATTGGGATCGACCTTAGGGTCAACTTGGGTCTATGCTCAATATACTTGTATAGTGTGAGTGGAGTTACCAAATGGTATAATTAAGTACATCGTATTGAAGTTGAACTATTATAAACTTTGGTCTTAGAGTGTTTTGGTTTAATAGATATTGTGATTTGAACATGAGCCGCAAGATCAAATGGTTTCAGTGAGCCTTGTCCTTTTCAGGACGGTAGTAGCGCCTTCTATCATTAAGTTTTCCGTTGCATTTTTTCCTTAAATCATGTTATTAGCATTTTGGGGGCGTTACAGATTTGGTGTCAGAGCTAAGGTTTTAAGGGCCACTGTAAGCTATCAAGTGTTTAGGAGTTAGCTATAAAGGTGTGTATGAGTTATGTTGGACCAGTTAAATGAACTATTGACTATAAGTTCATATGTATAGGCATATGTGGAGAAACCATTTCCATTTGGGTGACTCAATCATTTGGTAATGTCCTAAGATTCAAGCATTAGCAAAGTGGAGTGTGGAACCTTTTTGGTCACTTGTTAGTGACGCATGCTCTCATTTATCTGGGAGTTGTATTGTATGTTTCATTTCTCTCATTTGTTTAAATTTTTGTAATCGTGCACTTCGGGTGTGTGCCCCGTTGAGTTATGAACTCCTGCAAGTGGCCATTGACCTATTGAAGTATTTTTCTCCATTTAAGGTATCTATTGTAAGGCTTTTAGCTTGGATTTTAGTCAGTTTTTAGGCAGAACTCTATCCGTTTTGCCCCAGGATTTGAGAGTCTTATTGAGGTGTGTTAATAGATGGTTGAAGCTTGATGTGGGGATGCCACTTGCAACTTCTTAAGGGATTAATATAGTGTTAAGTTAGATGTGAGCCCCTAGATGAGGAAATGTATTGCGGGGCAATATCTTTGAGGTGAGCCAGTATGAGATGAACACTATAATGAGTGCTTATGTACGGTGATAACAATTAGTATCTTAGGGTGTGCTACTTGGCATTATATGTGTGGTACAAGTAAGATTAAGCTGCCATGTACAGGAATTATCTGGTCTTGACACTAAGACCTTACATCAGCAATGCTCTCATTACTTCCTGTCATTGACTTATTTCTGCCCTAGTTACCTTGAATTGTTCAGAGACATCATTTCTTTGCCACTAACACTCTCTTGATTTGTAATGGAGTGTTTATGGAATTTCTCATATGTGGTCTGTGGGGAGTTCTTCAAACACATCTAAGCAACCTTTCTTATAGGCGATTCAAACTCTGATAATCATAGCCATTTAATTCTATGCTTCTATAATGGAGCCTATAATGACCCCCGGTATGCATTACTGTGTGATTTGCAGTTCTTCCTAAGCATATTTGACCCATTCTACTTACAGTTCAGTCATCACTATGTTCATATTTTCGTTGTTACCTACTTTAACTCCTTAACTCTATTTGGGCACTATTCATTTATTGCTTGCAAAGCCTCTTGTTGTTTCAGACTCAGTAATTGAGTGCTCTTTTGGCAATTAAATGTATCCATATTGTTCGTGTTTCTATATCACCGTAATGTCATGTTGGCATACTACTCTATAGTCGTGACTGCATGTTGTTACTCAAGTTATTTTGACAATACTTTCTTTACTAGTACATCCTATCTTATTAATGATAAACAATGATTTGTGCTATTTCCATCTGCCACCAGTTTCAGAGTTTATACATCTACCCAAGACTTCCATTTACTGCAAAATGTGTTATTGATGGATGCCATCATGTGCAGTCATAAGACTGACTCCTTCATCTTGATATATTGTCCTTTCAAATACCAGATGAATAAAATTTCCCTTCTGGTACTGTTGACCCTTATCGTCATCATTTTACTCACATACAGATATCGTATGACTTCTTAAAAACCGCTTTGGTAATCTATTACATTTCTTCACTTTCATTACTTAAAACTCCCTCTCAACTTCATAACATCGTTCATTTACTTTACTATCATGACCATCATGAATAAACTACATGTCTTGTATATGCAAGACATTTATATGCCCCTCTTTCATTACGAATTGCGTCCTTTCATTCATTCAGCTTACATGCTTGTCCTTTATAACCAATAAAGAAATATCTTTACAAAAGTTCATGGTATGGTTGCACCTCTTTACACCTTAGATCGTCCCCATATCTTTTAAATTTACTGAGACCAGTAGGCAGTTGAATGTGTTATCTTGTATAAATATGCCTCTATTAGTATTGCTGGAACCATATTCATTGGGCATTCAATCCAGTTTGATTGGCAGACCTTGTTGTTATTATGGGGATGAACTGATTGTGTACTTATAGAAGATGACTAGTAAAGATCTTAAGGCTAGTTTGAGAAATGTGAAAAGACTAGACGTGTGTTTCTATGGACCAAGAGAAGAAAAACTCTATTTCTGCCCTAAGTAGACTGTGCAAGCAAGTGAGTTATCATGTTAGTAATGCATTCAATATTAGTAAGAAACATTGATTTTCATATCAACCTAGTTCTAGGTGCTCAATCCATTTTCAGAGCCCTTATCACATGACCCCCAGTAGAGTTCAAGGATCTAAAGATTTAGTAAGATGAGTTGTTACAAAAGGGAGTTATTTGACCGAGTGTCTCATCGTGGGAAATCTTAGTTTTATATGTGTGAAGAAGGAAGGAAGAACCTTATGGTTGTGTACTGCGTATAGAGAGTTGAATAAGATTATTATCAAAACCAAGTGACCTATACGTTGAACAAATGATTTATGGGATTAACTGCCACCAACAGAAGTCTTTTCTAGGAATGATTTGTGGTCCGGATATCACACCTAAACCATGCAACCATAGTTTATCTTTTGCAAGAATGCTCTTTTATAGTAATTCTTGAAATTATTTGCTTGTCTCATCTTCACAACTTGATATACTATCCAATGTTGTTTAATCCACCTTGCTTTTCAACCCGATATTTCCTATTAGCGTGATCTTCCATGTCTTTGCAAACCCATTGTTACATGTGCAATACATTTTTTGTTCAACCTCATATGGTTGTCAACATTCTAGTGCTCTAGATCTTCACCATCTTTATTTCATGATCATGATTTGGAGTTTATTTCGCTGAGAGCCAATTCACACATCTACCTAATATCTCATTTATTCATAATGATAAGCTTGTATAACTTGTTCTGAATTCATAATGTAATTCAACTCTCATTGGTGTGGGTGATTGCGATTGTCATAATCCCCTTACTCTTTTTATTTTGAACTTCAACTCCCACACATATATCTTACATTCTGATGAATAAACTTATGTATTCTCTATTCAATCTTATTGTTGCACTCGAATTGACTTCATATTAGTAAAGGCATGCTCCTATTGTATCTTGCTCAATCTATTTATCAATCCATTGGCACTCTGCTCATCCAATCCATTTATCTATCCATTACACTCTGCTTATGCAATCTATCTATTGCACTTTGCTTATGCAATCTATCTATCTACTTGTTGCACATTGCTTGTCCCATCTATCTATTGCACTTATCTTATTGCTTGTGGTTATAAAGTCACCTAGTTGAAGCTTAGTTGCTTGTCATCTTGTTTCCAATTCATCAGTTAAACCTGAGTATAACCATGCCATCTTTCTCCTTGGTTGATTAATTATTGGACCCTTTATGATTAATATTTATAAACCACAATTCTTGTGGCATTATATTTCAGAATTCATCATGCACTTATGGTTATCTTTATTCTAACCACCCCATGATAATCTATCCTTTATTAGCCTTTTCTAGTCTGCTTGTTGATTTCTTTTGTATGCAATGATTCGCTTAGCTAAGAATTTCATCACTCTTATCCCTAACCATGGTCATTTCATTGCCCATTATCAACTGGGAGCTGATCCTTGAGTAGTCTAATGAGGGGAGATCATGTGATGCAGTAGGAATATCAGATGAGGACATTTTGATAAGAGCATAATATCAAGCACTGTCTAATTATATTGGAGTGAGCCAGAAGAAACATTGAATATAAGGTTAGAGCTAACCCAAGCAAGCATTAGGAGGGAAAATTCAAGTACATGTTGAGGTGATACAAGGTCGACAAAAGAGTTGTGCTAGCAAAACAAAGAAATAACCAAAGTCTCAGATGGGTTATGAAGTATTTTAAAAGGCTTTTCTAATCAAAGTAGTAAGAAACCGACTATCCAAGGACAAGTAGGGACTAGTTATATGGGCCCTTATGATTCATTGTAAGGTTAAATCCTGTAGCTTGTTGACTGCACCTATCTATTGAACCTGAACACGTATATGACGTATTTTATTGCTCGTAATAGTATTAGAGTACTTATTAGGGTATACAACAGTTTCATTAGTGGACAAGGTGATGAACTAGTGGTGAACACCTCCTTTCTAGCAAGAAGGTTCTTTTCTTTCGAAGAGAATATCAATTTTGAATCATAGTAATTGAGTTCATTGCGGCTATTGTATGAGAAGTATCCGGATCTACTGCTGAAACATGGGATTAAGCAGTTATACAATACGTATATGCCCTTAGTCGGAGTACATTGGGCAAACTATACCTCTTCAGAGGGAAGCAATGGGAACCAATGGCCCATGTATTTTTAAAGCAGCATTGCATACATTTGGCAAGTGTCATAAGTTTCGAGAACGAAACTCTTTAAGAGGGGAAGACTGTAATAACCCGACCCTAACCCATATTTATTTATTTAAATTATATTTATTTATTTAATTATTCATGTTTATTCATTTAATTTATCATGCTTATGGATTTAATCACTCATGGTTATTTGCTTAACCAAATCATGTTTATTAATTCAATTGCACTCAATTTATATATTTACCGAATTACCTTATGTCATTTAAATTTTTCACTTTCATTTATCGTATTTAATCATCCTGGTTGGGGGATATTTTATTTGGGTCCCATTTTGCAATTCAAGTTTCATTGATTGTTAATTCAAGTTTTGTTGATTAATTAAATATCGAGTGAATCGATAGTAGGCTTTGATAATTATGGTTTAAGAAATTATTATTATTATCATTATTATTATTATGATTATTATTGTTATTATTATTATTATTATTATTATTATTATTATTATAATTATAATTATTATTTTTATAACCTTGCAAAAATTTAATTTTGAGTTGCGTAAAATCGTTATCGTTACGAAGCGTTTTATTCCCGAATCCATTTTTTTTTGGCCCAATTTGAAGCCCAACAAGTTTGCTTATTAACCTAACTAATTACCATGATTAAGCTTAGCCATGGTTAGTCAAATGGTCATTTTCTAGTTAAAAACTCAGCCAAAGAGTTAGATTAATCACAAAACACAATTCAATCCAAAACTTCATTTTCTCTCTCCTCTTTTTCTTTCCTCCCCATGGCAACAGCAACCATCACTATTTTGACTGATTTCCAACCACCTTTTCGGCCAGCTCCGACGATCTCCGACCCCTCATAACATCCTAATACCTCAAGCTACCATCTTGCATCATCAAAACCACTAAACCTCATATCCATCTCTACTTATTTTCAATCAAAGTGAGCAACCTTGAAACTTGATCTTGTTAGTTTTGATTTTTATTTTAGTTTTGATTCTTATTTTGATGTTTGTGATCATTGATCATGATATTTTGATAAGAAATAAGAGTTATTTTAGTGTTGATCATAGTGAAGTTAAGCTTGAATCAAGCTAGGGTTTAGGGATGATCATGTTCATGCAAGCTTAAATTAAAACTATGTTTATGGATTGATTTGTATTTGATTTTATAATATTTAGCTTTAGTGATGATTATGATGATGTTTTTGGTGATCTGGAATGATTTCAAGTGAGGAGTTATGTGAAAAAGGAAGAGAAAACTAAAACAGTGAAGACTGGAAATTTTAGAAAAACTGGGCAGACTTCAGGATTAAAATGGTAATGATCGGGCCAATTGGTGGGTAGATATTTTAGCATGTTAGCTTTCAAATGGCTCTTGAATCGCCTTAATCTGAGGTCTGTGATAAATGTTATGTTCATTTTACCAAAACTGTGTAGAATGGACCAAAAACTGACACACTTGTGTTTTAGCCCCATTTTGGAAAAACTATTGTGGGAATCATATTTTTTGTTGCAAATGAAAGTTTTTCGAGAATTCTTAATCTTTTCATATTGGAGTTCTGGGTCTCCATTTGAGGTCTAGGGTGAAAGTTATGAATTTTTGAAGTGAACTGACCTACTTTGGTGCAAATTGGGCCATTATTGCAATTTTTGTGCAGCGTAAATTTGAAGGAAAATTCAGAAAATCTTACCATCGATTTTTCATATTATTTTTTAATTTCCTATAAGATTTCATGAATTTTCGTTGAGTATTTTGAGTTTGGTAATTTTTGCAAGCATTTTGAGTAATTGTGTCAAGAGTAATAATAAAGATTGAGTGAGATTAATAATGCATTCATTTTGTGTATTTGGGCCAAGTAAGGTCATTTAAGGGGGAAATGAATATTCATGGACTTTCATGGAGCTTTTAGCTTGATCAATGAGAAAGAAAAAGACAAGTATACAATTTGGGGGCTTGTTTATGAGCTTTGAATTATTTATGGATTTTACAAAGAAAATACCAAGCTTGATGAGCTTATTGCTTCTATTGAGCTCAATGATTCAAGTTGGGGTGGAATTCTATATTTAATAGATTTATGAATGATATATGAGAAGTGGGGAGAGTTGTGACTCAGAAACCATATTTATCAGACCAAATTATTACAGTTTATGCTATTTTGAA
>JACYFF010028634.1:0-13236 GCA_017589665.1 Selenicereus undatus
AATACCATCTTTCTCCTATGCTTGTTGGCTTGTGCTTCATAGGCTACATTAGTCTTCTCAATTTGTGCCTTTACCAACTCATGGAGCTTCTGAATTTCTTTTACTCTTGCTGTTGCATCAATGTGGAGCTTTTGGTCTTGAGGCCGTGCGGTAAGATCATTGGGACTCAAAGGATCAATCCCATACACCACCTTGAATGGTGAAAGACCAGTAGCATTGCTAGGAGCCTTGTTATATGCAAACTTAGCATGTGGCAAGAGTAAATCCCAAGCCTTAGCCTAAGGTTTAATCAATGCCCTTAGAAGAGTGCCTAAGGTCCGATTAGTTACCTTAGTTTGGCCATCAGTTTGGGGATGACAAGTGGTATTGAATAGCAATTTGGTACCAAGTTTCTTCCAAAGGGTAATCCAAAAATGACTTAAGAACTTTTCATCCCTATCAGAAACAATGGACTTAGGAACACCATGCAATCTTGTTACCTCCATGAAATATAAATAGGCAATGTGTGTAGCATTATTGGTTTTGTTGCAAGGAATGAAATGTGCCATCTTTGAAAATCTATCTACCACCACAAATACTGAAGCTTTTCACCTTTGGGTCTTAGGTAGTCCAAAAATGAAGTCCGTACTCACGTCCACCCATGGTAGAGTTGGTACGGGCAGTGGGGTGTACAAGCCGTGAGGTAGGGTGTGACATTTGGCAGCTTGGCACGTTCCACAGCTTCTAAGGATGCCTTGAACATCCTTCTCCATCCCTGGCCAGTAATAATGCTCCCTTAACATGGTAAGGGTGTTAGACTCTCCAAAATGACCTGCGAAGGAACCTCCACGAACTTCTTTAACTAGGAGCTCACGGGTGCTACAATTGGGAATACACAACTGTACTCCCTTGAATAGATAACCATCTTAGATTAAGAAATCTCCCTTGGGATGCTTTGAACATGCAGAATAAAGATCCCCAAGGTCTTCATCTTAAGCATATAAACTCTTGAGATGCTCAAGACCAAGAGTAAGAGCATCTAATTGAAACATAAGGAGATGTCTCCTTGATAATGCATCCGCACCTTGATTCATCTTCCCTGATTTGTGCTTGATGGTGAAGTGGAATGACTGAAGGAACTCCACCAATTTAGCATGGTGTGAGTTAAGCTTGTGTTGGCCTTGAATGTACTTCAATGCTTCTTGATCCGAATGAAGTATAAACTCACTAGACACCAAATAATGGCTCCAATGCTCTAGACACTGAATGATAGCATAGAATTCTTTGTCATATCTGGAGTATTTCCTTCTTGAGTCACATAGTTTTTCACTAAAGAAGGCTAATGGTTTACCTTCTTGAGTTAAAAATCCACCAATTCGTACTCCTGATGCATCACATTTAACTTCAAAAACTTTATCAAAGCACGACAATGCAAGAACCGACGCTTGAGTAAGCTTCTTCTTTACTTCTTCATAGGCAGATTGTGCTTTAGGAATCCATTGGAATGATGATCCCTTAAGCACTTCAGTAATAGGGGACATGATGGTGGTGAAACTTCGAATAAACCTCCTGTAAGAGGAACCCAAGCCATGGAAGCTTTGAACATCATGTATGCTTTGTGGTTGAGGCCAAATCCGAATAGTATCTATCTTCCCTTCATCTACCTTGATACCTTCCCCCGAAACAATGTAACCTAAGAATGTAACTTCATGAGTGAAGAAGGTACAGTTCTTAATATTACCATACAACTGTTCATGTTCAAGGACATGCATAATTTGATTGAGATGATCTTGGTGTGTTTACTCGTCCTTGGATTAGATTAGAATATCATCAAAGTAGACCACTATGAACTTGCCAATGTAAGCCTTGAATACGTGATTCATTAGCGTCATGAATGTACTAGGAGCATTAGAAAGACCAAATGGCATAACTAGCGATTCCTAGAACCCTCCTTTAGTCTTGAATGCAGTCTTCCATTCATCTCCCTCTCTTATCCTGATTTGGTAGTAGCCACTTCGAAGATCAATCTTTGAAAATACTTTAGAGCCATGTAGTTCATCTAACATATCTTCAAGCCTAGGTATGGGATACCTGTACTTGACGGTGATTTTGTTTATGGCCCTACTGTCCAGACACATTCTTTGGCGGCCATCCTTCTTAGGAACCAAAAAGGCAGGTACGACACAAGGGCTTATGGACTTTTGTACAAGCCCTTTAGACATCAATTCTTCCACTTGCCGTTGGATCTCCACGGTTTCCTTTGGGTTCATTCTAGAAGTCGGTTTATTTGGAAGAATAGAACCTGGTATGAGATCAATGTGGTGTTGGATATCCCTTTTGGGGGGTAAGCCCGAGGGTATCTCTTATGGGAATAAGTGACAGAATGTTTGGATGAGTGATTTAGCAAAGGGGTGAGTTGGCACGGGGGCTTCTGGTTCATCTTGTAGGGTCAAGATCCACTCTTCAAAAGCCTTAAATTCATGATTAGAAACTTTTAAGAGAGTTTCACTAGAGGTAAGTAAGCAACCGGAATGGTCATGGCCTTTTGTGGGTTTGTTTTTGAGGAGTTCGGATAGTGATAATGGCTTTAAGGCAATCTTCTTTCCTCCCTTAGACAAGGAGTATGTCTTCAAGAAACCATCATGCATTACCTTTTGGTCGTACATCCATGGCCTGCCCAATAATACTTGACAAGCATCCATGGGTATAAGATCACACCAAAGCTGGTCTTGATAACTCGTACCAATGGATAAGGATATGAGACACCATGAGTTAACTTAGAGCCCCTTGCTTTGATTTAGCCATACTATGTTGTATGAATGAGGATGGGCCGTAGCTTGCAACCCTAGTTTCTCAACCATAATAAGAGAAACCACGTTAGCACAACTCCTACCATCAATAATCAAAGAACAAACCTTGCCTTGAACCATGCATCTTGTATGAAAGATGTTCTGTCTTTGTTCATCCTTAGCGCTCTTTTGGCCGTTCAAGACTCTTATCAAAGCTAGCATTTCACCTTTTTCAGCTTCCTCTTCAACCTCGTCTTGACTCTCCTCACGTTCTTCTTCAGTTTCACCTTTAAGGTCATCCTCTTTTTCTTGTTTATCCACAGCTTTGCACTCGGCCAAAGTAATTACCTTTCGGTTGGGACACTTCGAGGCAATATGGCCTAGTCCTTGGCACTTAAAACACCTTCTAGTGCTCATAGGGTTAGGGTTTGGTCGATTAGGGGGTGCTGGGGCTTTATTGGTGTTTGAGTTCTTTGTGGATTAAAACAGAAAAGATTTTGAGGCTTAAGAACCGGTTGGGAACTCCCGTTGTTAAAGGGTTGGTTCTGGTTTGGAGGTTTCTAATTTGAAGGTTTAAAGGCTTGTTTAGCTTTCTTTTGTTGTTCAACCTTGTGAGCTAGCACGCAAACCTCATCAAAAGTAGTATAAGCTTGTAGTTCAACAACATTAGAATACCTAGGATCAAGTCCTCCTAAGTACCTAACTGTTGTTTGCTCTTCGGGTTCTTGAAGATCACATTTAATCACAAGCTTTTCAAACTCTCTAGTATACTCCTCAACACTTAGATTAACTTGATTCAAATTATGAAGTTGGGAATAGCAATCTTGAACATATGTGGGTGAAAGGAATCTAGCCTTTAACTTGGTTTTCATCTTTTTCCAAGTTCTGATTTTAGCCTTTCGTTCCCTAACTTGTTTAGCACACAAATGGTCCACCATAGAGAAGCATACTTACGTAGTCTCAATGCCACCAACTTCACTTTCTTGTCTTTAGGAACATCGTTGTATTCAAATACTCTCTCCACCGTGTGTAACCAATCCAAGAATCCTTCTGGGTCAAGCTTGCCTTCATATTTTAGAATATCAACTCTAAAATCATTAGAGTTTGCTTGCATTCTTGGTTCTGTCCGTGTCCTCCTCCATGGTTCTTCATCACTAGAAGAATCAAGAGTATGACGAAGGACTTACTCTTGTCCTCTTGGGTCAGAATAGACCAGCTCCTTATTCATCTTTTGCTTTTGTATGAGAAAAGTACCCAATTGCTGGCGTAGGTATGCATTTTGTGCTCTTAGTTCTTGATTTGGACTCTTCAACTCTTGATTAGAAGAATTAATTTCATGATTACTCTTCAAAACAACATTAAGTTTCTTTTCTAGGCTTACACTAGCACTCATGGTGTAGCCAGTTTAAGCAAAGAACATAATCTGATTTTGCGTTTGCAAATGGAGCTGAAACGAATCTGGTTGCATGGACTGAATACCAGGGAAAGGAGAAACTTAGCTCTCATACCAACAAATATCTTGTAAAGCTCAAGGGAAATGAGTTTACAATCAAGGTAAAATAATGGAACAACTTCGGGTTTTTAGAACTCAAGAAACCCGTGACTGAAATTGAAGATTAGGATAGAGCTAAACTTGGATTTTGCCTGCATAATCACCACCAAACCTAAGGTTAGGGCCCCCAAGTTTGATTATGATACAGATAATCACCACTTAATCAAAGTTAGGACTCAACTGAACACCACTTTGTTCGGCCTAAACTAAGATAAGCAACCAAGGTTTCAAAGAAAGCTTCTAAATGCACTCTACAGTTTTTCTCTTTGAAAATGAAGTTATCTTCATGTGAGGGGCCATGTTCCCCTTTTTTTACAAGCCTAGTAAACAAGCAAGTAAGCTAGCACCTCCCTAGACCTTTCCTTCCTAAGGGGGAAAGGTGTTAATTAGGCTAATGTACCCGGTTAGAGCTAACCGGTTACTAACTTTGCTAATGCTAGCTTAAGTACATTCAAAGCAATAAGGAAGGCAAAACAAATGTTCATTACAACCTTAATCAGCTTGTACATAAGCCTAATCAACTAGAAATGAAGCAAAATGGCATGTGTTCAGCCGCAAAGTTGCTCCCTCTTATCGGCTGTCTAATGGCTTTCAAGGAACATCTTCATTTCGGCTGCCTAATGAGAAGTGAGGAACACCCTGACTTGCAGCCCTTCTTTCATTAGTTGCTATTCTCTAAGGTACCTTGATATGTGTGCCATGCCTTGGTTGGTGTGCCACTCTATTTGATGAAGAGTAAACCCACAGATGGAGGAAAAATAAGCCAGCATATCTAAACCGGGTTCATGGGTAGAATTGTACCCGGTTTTCAGTCGTGGTTTTCCCTTGGCAAAAGTGACCATGATTTGGATTTTAGGCCATGGGGGGAAACCTGAGGGTGTGTACAAAGCCTCCAAAAATAGAAATCAAGGTTATAGCATGTTTAAGTAGGGTAATTATGCTAAAACATTTAGCCGTGCAGAATTAGAGCCAATCTGCCCGGTTTCGAAAAACAACTTGATCTCCCATCCTCTTATGTGCATGATTTGAAATCAATGCTTGGACCCGAAACTTAACATCATGAGGATTCAAAAAATACAAAAATATTAGACCTAAGCCACAATGTGGCTTAAGAAATCAAGTGCACAAAACTGGGCATTTTCTAGCCGGTTAATCCATTTGGTGCGGTTTGGTATTCTTGTAAAATGTGAGCCATCTTCTTCACTTGAGACCTTGTTCTTGGCCGTGTTGGACTTGATTCTTCATGGTAAAGGTCTTGGCTAGGTAGGATTCTGTCATCCTCACCTTGTTGAAAGATTTCATCCTCAAATCTGGTGGGGAAGTATCCGGACAGAAGGGGCTCAAATATGCCACATTGAAGGTGGCAGAAACTTCATAATCACCAGGTAGATCAACCTTATAAGCATTGTTATTGATCCTCTCTAATACTTCAAATAGACCTTTAGCTCATGGCATGGGTTTATTCTTCCTTTTAGAAGGAAATCTTTCCTTCCTGAAGTGGATCCATACTAAGTATCTTGCTTGAAATACCATCTTTCTCATATGCTTGTTGGCTTGTGCTTCATAAGTTGCATTAGTCTTCTCAATTCGTGCCTTTGCCAAATCATGGAGCTTCTGAATTTCTTTTACTCTTGCTGTTGCATCAATGTGGAGGTTTTGGTCTTGAGGTTGTGGGGTAAGATCATTGGGACTCAAAGGATCAATCCCATACACCACCTTGAATGGTGAAAGACCAGTAGCCTTGGTAGGAGCCTTGTTATATGCAAACTCAGCATGTTGCAAGAGTAAATCCCAAGCCTTAGCATGAGGTTTAATCAAAGCCCTTAGAAGAGTGCCTAAGGTTCGATTAGTTACATTAGTTTGGCCATTAGTTTAGGGATGACAAGTGGTACTAAATAGCAATTTGGTACCAAGTTTCTTCCATAGGGTAATCCAAAAATGACTTAAGAACTTTGTATCCCTATCAGAAACAATGGACTTAGGAATACCATGCAATCTTGTTACCTCCTTGAAATATAACTCGGTAATGTGTGTAGCATTATTGGTTTTGTTGCAAGGAATGAAATGTGCCATCTTTGAAAATCTATCTACCACCACAATATTGACTGTTTTCCCCTTTGGGTCTTAGGTAGTGCCAAAATGAAGTCCATACTCAAGTCCACCCATGGTAGAGTTGGTACGGGAAGTGGGGTGTACAAGCCGTGAGGTAGGGTTTGACGTTTGGCAGCTTGGCACGTTCCACAGCTTCTAAGGATGTCTTGAACATCCTTCTCCATCCCTGGCCAGTAATAATGCTCCCTTCACATGGTAAGGGTCTTGGACTCTCCAAAATGACCTGCCAAGGAACCTCCATGAACTTCTCTAACTAGGAGCTCACGGGCGCTACACTTAGGAATACGCAACTGTACTCCCTTCAATAGATAACCATCTTGGATTAAGAAATCTCCCTTGGGATGCTTTGAACATGCAGAATAAAGATCCCTAAGGTCTTCATCTTCAGCATATAAACTCTTGAGATGCTCAAAACCAAGAATAAGAGTGTTTGATGATTTTTGAGGGGGTGAAAATAAACTAAACTGAAAAGAAAAACCTGAAGCATACGGTATCGTTCGTAGTACCTAAGGGGCGATCCACAGGGATGATGTTGAAATTATGGTCATTTAAAACAAAACCATTTACCTAATTAACCTACGCTAAACGAACCTTTCAAAGCGAACTAATGCCTTAATTTAACTAAGCTCATCTAAACTACTAAATCGATTGATTCAACCAAGATACAATTCAACTAAAGCTTTAAAACTTTACTAGCACATTTAACCAAACTAAGCAAACTCAGAATGTATTAAGCATGATTTTATTGAGTAGAATTGGAATAGAACATAATCAGGGAAGAAGCAAAATCGAAAGCAACAGTAGGGGAGGGGAGAAGTAGCAGCGTCGAATTCAAGCCAAAAAAACACTGTTCAACCTAAAACCTCATCAACAGAATAACACTCAAACCAAGTTAAAATCAGGAAGAGTGGAATAAGCACACTGAAATCAACGAAGAACAAAAATAGCAGTAGGGGAGGGGGAAATTCACAATCTAGTAACTTAGTAAACTCAATTGCAAAATAGAGGGGATTGAAAGCAAACCGACATGCCCAACCGAAGCCAATGTCTAAACTCGAAGCCAAACAGAAAACGAAACAGGGGATTCAAACTAGGGGGAAATTCGAATGAAATTGCTCAACTAAAACCCAAAAACTCTTGCAAAGTCGAACTAGTATTATGAATTGCTACTAGGAAAACTCGAAATTATAGCATAATTATAGAAATTTGAAGCTAGGCAAACTGAAATGCATAAACCCTAATTCTGAAGTTCGAAATAAAATCAAAATTAAATCTAGACATAAAACTGAAATTAAACCTAAACTAGAACCCTAAAAATTACCTAACCTAATTACCTAGCTTCCTAATTACCTTTAATGGCATCTTCCTCAACCCTTTATACCCGAACCCAAGCGCTGGACGACCGTCGATTTGGTGATATGCGTGGACGATGGAGATGAAGGCCAGCAGTAGGTGTTGTCATGGCGTGGCAACATGAAACGCGGGTGGTTGGTGGATGAGGATGATGTGCTGGAAGAGAGAGAGATGAGGTATGAAGATGGGGAAGATGATGAGGGAGATGGAGAAGAGGGTTCTGGGTTTTGTGGTCTGGGTGGTTTCAGGGTAGAGGAGAAAGAGAGTGAAGGGGAGGGGGTATTTAAGTTGAACCGGGTTTTGCTGGAACCGGGTTTTAATTGAACCAGCCGGTCCGATTTTTTTCTTTTTTTCTTCAAATCTCCTTGGCCGGTTCTGTGGAATTTTGGACCAATTTTTGACGATTTTGAACCGTTCTACAATTCTCAATATTTTCCACCACTTTTCGCTACTAAAAATATGCAAAATAAAATAAAATCGGTTAAACACCTTAAAAACACGATTAACACGAGCATAAAATAGGTATAAAAGTGTTTTAAAAATAGCACATTTCTGGTTCGAACAAAGAGCATCTAATTGAAACATAAGGAGATGTCTCCTTGATAATGCATCCGCTCCTTGATTCATCTTCCCTGATTTGTGCTTGATGGTGAAGTGGAATGATTGAAGGAACTCCACCCATTTAGCATGGCGTGAGTTAAGCTTGTGTTGGCCTTGAATATACTTCAATGCTTCATGATCAAAATGAAGCATAAACTCACTAGCCACCAAATAATGGCTCCAATGCTCTAGACACTGAATGATAGCATAGAATTCTTTGTCATATCTGGAGTATTTCCTTCTTGGGTCACATAGTTTTTCACTAAAGAAGGCTAATGGTTTACCTTGTTGAGTTAAAACACCTCCAATTCCCACTCCTGATGCATCACATTCAACTTCAAAAGCTTTCTCAAAGCACGACATTGCAAGAACCGGTGCTTGAGTAAGCTTCTTCTTTACTTCTTCATAGGCAGATTGTGCTTTAGGATTCCATTGGAATGATGATCCCTTAAGCACTTCAGTCATAGGGGACATGATGGTGCCGAAACTTCGGATAAAGCTCCTGTAAAGGAAGCCAAGCCATGGAAGCTTCGAACATCATGTATGCTTTGTGGTTGAGGCCAAGTCTGAATAGCCTCTATCTTCCCTTCATCTACCTTGATACCTTCTCCCGAAACAGTATAACCTAAGAATGTAACTTCATGAGTGAAGAAGGTACACTTCTTAAGATTACCATACAACTGTTCACGTTCAAGGACATGCATAATCTGATTGAGATGATCTTGATGTGTTTGCTCGTCCTTAGAATAGATTAGAATATCATCAAAGTAGACCACTATGAACTTGCCAATGTAAGCCTTGAATACTTGATTCATTAGTGTCATGAATGTACTAGGAGCATTAGAAAGACCAAACAGCATAATTAGGGATTCCTATAGCCCTCCTTTAGTCTTGAATGCAATCTTCCATTCATCTCCCTCTCTTATCCTGATTTGGTAGTAGCCACTTTGTAGATCGATCTTTGAAAATACTTTAGAGCCATGTAATTCATCCAACATATCTTCAAGCCTAGGTATGGGATACCTGTACTTGATGGTGATTTTGTTTATGGCCCTACTGTCCACACACCTTCTTTGGTGACCATCCTTCTTAAGAACCAACAAGGTAGGTACGACACAAGGGCTTATGGACTTTCGTACAAGCCCTTTAGACATCAATTCTTCCACTTGCCATTGGATCTCCACGGTTTCCTTTGGGTTTATTCTATAAGCCGATTTATTTGGAAGAATAGAACCTGGTATGAGGTCAGTGTGGTGTTGGATATCCCTTTTGGGGGACAAACCCGAGGGTGTCTCTTTTGGGAATAAGTGACAGAATGTTTGGATGAGTGATTTGGTAAAGGGTTGAGTTGGCATGGGGGCTTCTGGTTCATCTTGTAGGGTCAAGATCCACTCTTTAAAAGCCTTAAATTCATGATTAGAAGCTTTTAAGAGAGTTTCACTAAAGGTAAGTAAGCAACCAGAATGGTCATGGCCTTTTGTGGGTTTGTTTTTAAGGGGTTCGGATGGTGATAATGGCTTTAAGGTAATCTTCTTTCCTCCCTTGGACAAGGAGTATGTATTCAAGAAAACATCATGCATTACCTTTTGGACATACATCCATGGCCTGCCCAATAATACATGACAAGCATCCATGGGTATAACATCACACCAAAGCTGGTCTTGATAACTCTTACCAATGGATAAGGAAATGAGACACCGTGAGTTAACTTAGAGCGCTTTGCTTTGATTTAGCCATTGTATGTTGTATGGATGAGGATGGGCCGTAGCTTGCAACGCTAGTTTCTTAATCATACTAAGAGAAACCACGTTAGCACAACTCCCACCATCAATAATCAAAGAACAAACCTTACCTTGCACCATGCATCTAGTATAAAAGATGTTCTCTCTTTGTTCATCCTTAGCGCTCTTTTGGCCGTTCAAGACTATTCTCAAAACTAGCATTTCACCTTCATCAGCTTCCTCTTCAACCTCCTCTCGACTCTCCTCATCTTCTTCTTTAGTTTCACCTTCTATATCATCCTCCTATTCTTGTTCTTCCATGGCTTTCCACTTAGCCAAATTAATTACCTTTCAGTTTGGACACTCCGATGCAATATGGCACAATCCTTGGCAAATAAAACACCTTCTAGTGCTCATAGGGTGAGGGTTTGGTCGATTAGGGGGTGCTGGGGCCTTTTGTGGTGTTTGGGTTCTTTGTGGATTAAAAAGGAAAGGATTTTGAGGGTTAAGAACCAGTTGGCAACTCCCCTTGTTAAAGGGCTGGTCTTGGTTTGGAGGTTTCTAGTTTGAAGGTTTAAAGGCTTGTCTAGCTTTCTTTTATTGTTCAGCCTTATGAGCTACCACACAAACCTCATCTAAAGTAGTCTATGCTTGTAATTCAACAACATCAGAATACCTAGGATCAAGTCCTCCTAAGTACCTAACTATTGTTTGCTCTTCGGGTTCTTGAAGATCATATTTAATCACAAGCTTTTCAAACTCTCTAGTATACTCCTCAACACTTAGATTAACTTGATTCAAATTATGAAGTTGGGAATAGCAATCTTGAACATATGTGGGTGAAAGGAATCTAGCCTTTAACTTGGTTTTCATCTTTTTCCAAGTTCTGATTTTAGCCTTTCGTTCCCTAACTCGTTTAGCACACAAATTGGTCCACCATAGAGAAGCATACTTACGTAGTCTCAATGCCACCAACTTGACTTTCTTGTCTTTAGGAACATCGTTGTATTCAAATACTCTCTCCATTGGGTGTAACCAATCCAAGAATTCTTCTGGGTCAAGCTTGCCTTCATATTTTAGAATCTCAACTCTAAAATCATTAGAGTGTGCTTGCATTCTTGGTTTTGTCTATGGACTCCTCCATGGTTCTTCATCACTAGAAGAATCAAGAGTATGACTAAGGACTTGCTCTTGTCTGCTTGGGTCAGAATAGAACGGCTCCTTATTCATCTTTTGCTTTGGTTTGAGAAAAGTACCAAATTGCTTGCGTAGATGCTCATTTTGTGTTCTTAGTTCTTGATTTGAACTCTTCAACTCTTGATTAAAAGAAGTAATTTCATGACTACTCTTGAAAACAGCATCAAGTTTCTCTTATAGGCTTACTCTAGCACTCATGGTGTAGCCGGTTTAAGCAAAGAACAAAATCTGGTTTTGCGTTTGCAAGTGGAGATGAAACGAATCTGGTTGCGTGGATTGAATACTAGGCCAAGGAGAAACTTAGCTCTCATACCAACAAATATGTTGTAAAGCTCAAGGGAAATGAGTTTACAATCAAGGTAAAACAATGGAACAGCTTCGGGTTTACTAGAACCCAAGAAACCCCTGACTGAAATTGAAGATTAGGATAGAGCTAAACTTGGATTTTGGATACAGAATCACCACCAAAACTAAGGTTAGGGCCCCTAAGATTGATTAAGATACAAAGAATCACCATTTAATCAAACTTAAGAGTCACTTGAGCACAACTTAGTTCGGCCTAAACTAAGATAAGCAAGCAAGGTTTGAAAGAAAGCTTCGAAATGCTCTCTACAGTTTTTCTCTTTAAAAATGAAGTTATCTTCATGTGAGGGGTCGTGTTCCCCTTTTGTTACAAGCCTAGTAAACAAGCAAGCAAGCTAGCACCTCCCTAAACCTTTCCCTCTTATGGGGGAAAGGCGTTAATTAGGCTAATGTACCCGGTTAGAACTAACCGGTTACTAGCTTTGCCAATGCTAGCTTAAGTACATTCAAGACAATAAGGAAGGCAAAACAAATGTTCATTACAACCTTAATCAGCTTGTACTTAAGCCTAATCAACTAGGAATGTAGCAAAATTGCAGGTGCTTAGCCGTAAAGTTGCTCCCTCTTTTCGGCTGTCAAATGGCTTTCAAGGAACATCTTCATTTCGGCTGCCTAATGAGAAGTGATGAACACCCCGACTTGTAGCCCTTCTTTCATTGGTTGCTCTTCTCTAGAGTACCTTGATGTGTGTGCCAAGCCTTGTTGTGTGTGCCACTCTAGTTGATGAAGAGTAAACCCACAGATGGAGGAAAAATCAGCTAGCATGTCTAAACCGGGTTCATAGGTAAAATTGTACCCGATTTTCAGTCATGGTGTTCCCTTGGAAAAAATGACCATGATATGGATTTTAGGCCATGGCGGGAAACCTTAGGGTGTGTACAAACCTTGCAAAAAAATAAATCAAGGTTATAGTAAGTTTAAGTAGGGTAATTATGCTAAAACATTTAACTGTGCAGAATTAGAGCTAATCTGACCGGTTTGGAAAAACACCTTGATCTCCCATCCTCTCGTGTGCATGCTTTGAAATCAATACTTGGACCTGAAATTTAACATCATGAGGATTCCAAAAATGAAAGAAATATTAGACTTAAGCCACAATGTAGCTTAAGAAATCAAGTGCACAAAATCGGGCATTTTTTGGCCGGTTAACCCGTTCGGTGCTGTTTGGTCTTCTTGTAGAATGGGAGCCATCTTCTTCACTTGGGACCTTGTTCTTGGACGTGGTGGACTTGATTCTTCATGGTCAAGGCCTTGGCTAGGTAGGATTCTGTCATCCTCCCCTTGTTGAAAAGATTTAATCCTCAAATATGGTGGGGAAGTATCCGGATAGAAGGGGCTCAAATCTGCCACATTGAAGGTGGCAGAAACTTCATAATCACCAGGTAGATAAACCTTATAAGCATTGTCATTGATCCTCTCTAATACTTCAAAGGGACCTTGAGCTCATGGCATGGGTTTATTCTCCCTTTTTAGAAGGAAAGATTTCATTCCTCAAGTGGTTCCATACTAGGTCTCCTAGTTGAAATACCATCTTTCTCCTATGCTTGTTGGCTTGTGCTTCATAGGCTAC
>JACYFF010028648.1:0-27981 GCA_017589665.1 Selenicereus undatus
AAGACAAAGACAATTATAATAATAGCAATATCAGCATGCAAACAAAATCCCTAATCATGAGCCAAAAAATATGCTGGTTAAGCATTTTACATTAAGGAATCACTTCTATTCTCTGGTTTAAATTTTGCACTCTGCCACTCCTTCCAGTTGAGAGGACATCACAGGAATACCAGACAAAAAGGACAGAAGGTCTACAGAGGCTAGCTTTACAGCTCCCATCTTTCAAATATCCAATGCTCAATCTCGGTAGGTGCATCTGGACTCTTAATCAAGAAGAGTAAGTCACTTGACCAAGACTGATACTTTTTCTTCCAGTTGGAAATGAACATGATTATAACATTAGAATATACCTCATCCTCAGAATTTGCAGAGTATACCATGTTACCCCACATAAATATACCATACATTTTAACGACTGGACTTCTCACTAACCTCATTAAGAAACACAGACTGGTGCCCACACAGGAAAATCCCCACTCACCCACCCAACACTTCCCCCCCCCCCCCCCCCCCCAAAAAAACAACAACAAAAAAAGAAAAATTCCAAAATATGAAGATAAAATAAAGGTCAGTTTGCTGGACAAAGGATAGCTAATTACCTATTTTTGTTTATAGAAAAATATACTCTACACTTGGTAGACAGGCCACCAAGAGATGGAAATATATTAACACATACATATATATACTTACACGCACGCACACAAGCGCACACACACACACGTGTGTGTGTGTGTGTATGGACACACATCTCTCCCCCCCCCCTCTCTCTATATAGACACACACACATACAAACATATATATATATATATAAACACACAGACACACATATACATACACATATGTACGTATATATGTATACATATAAATACGTATATATGTACATAGATACATACATACAGATACAGGGGACTTTCGACCGAGCTACGTGGCACTGCTAGCAATATGTAAGTATGTGTGTGTGTGTGTGTGTGTGTGTGTGTGTGGACACACATATCTCTCTCTCTCCCCCCCCTCTCTCTCTATATACATACACACACACATAAATACATATATATATACACACACACACACATATACATACACATATGTATGTATATATGTAGATATATAAACACGTATATATGTACATAGATACATACATACAGATACAGGCGACTTTCGACCGAGCTATTGTGGCACTGAAAGCAATATGTAAGTGCTTGAATAGTACATGAAGCTAGGATGGCCGAGGGTGAAAATTGAGACAGTTCTAACCAAAGTCATACAAGCGATAACTTTTGGCATGAATGGAATACTCATATGTTTTCTTTGATTTTGCGAGATGTTTTAGAGTTATCTCGACAGTTAGATGCCTCTTGTGGGGGAAGCCATGCAAAACGTGAGGAAAATTGTGCACCGTGCACCCCAGCATTTGATGGAGCCATGTAGGCTAGCTTCAATGCATCAGATAACATACTTTAATGGTTAGGGACACCAATTATTTCTAATGTAATAGAAGTGGATATGACTAATGAATAAGAGGAAGTATATCTAAAAGAAACAAAAAATGTCAAGGTGTCATCATTTAAGTGAATGTCAAACAACTAAAGAAGATGAGTTCTTCAAAAACATAGCCAGCTAGACCAAATGAGAGTGACTTCCACCACAAGAATTGAATAGCAGCACATAATATCTGAATATGTACAAAACAATATACCTTGCAGATGGGTCTATGAGGATCCCTCATGTTGACCAGAAGATTATCACATTTCAAGTCAAAATGAACAATGCCCTTCTCATGCAAGTACTCCATTCCAAATGCTGCATCCATAGCTATGATGAGTCTCTTACGGCGATCAATTGTTCTGATCAGAAAGGTTGTCAATAAACCAAATTTACAGTCAATTAATTCTCAAAGATACTAAAAAAAGCTGTTAATCTCTCTTAACTCACCCAAGAAAGGGAGTCAAAGACTGCTGATATGCAGTCTCCATGTCCACATCAAACGAACTCAAAATGCTAAAAGCTAAATATGCTAAAAGCTAAATAACAGTAGTCAATGGTTGATATACCTGTCCTTTTTTTGTATGAATTGTTTTAATGAACCATTGACCATGTATTCAGTAACTGTTGCCAAAGACCCATCAGGACCATCACGGACTATTCCGTAGAAAGAAACTACATTTGGATGATGCAATGAACTCAATATGAGAGCCTCCTTCCAAAAGTCTGCAATCTATAACAGAACCAATACGTCACAATCAGTTTGTTAAAGCAAAATGAAAACTTCAGGTTATGGCATTGTCATACAGAAATAGAATATAAGCAACAAACAGCTCATGAAAGCTGCATTCATAATTAAACATGCTGACGAAAAGTTTTCAGGAATCATACTACACAATGAAGACAAGCATACTTGCCAGAAGTTTTTCAGGAAACTTGCCGTACAAAGAAACCAAGAGTAGTGCCAAAGCATGACTGCATGAGATTTTGACAAGTCAAATGCACAAGGGAAGCCCAAGCAAGCAATAAGTGAGAGAAAAAGACAGCTGTTTATCTAATATCACTTAATGAGAGATTATGTTTGCTGTGTGGAGAAAAAGGTTACAATACAACAAATAGAAGAGAACAGGAGAAACCAGTACTTGGTTGTCCTCTTCCTTCAAGCGTTTGCATTAATGAATTGAAAATGCTCTCTTCCTTGAATGGAGATTCAATAAAAGATGAGATAAGAGAGAGAACTTCAGACCTTTCGGGTCAATTACACAAAGGAATGGGGGATGAGAACAAAACTAACCTGCAGCATTAGAGCCTGGTGGTCAAGCAGGTGGAGCACCTCAGGGGCTTTGAGGAGTAGAAAATATTAGTTATACTTAAAGGAAAGGTCTATTGCAGGACTTTAGGCCCACAGTCTCATATAATTGTTGGCCAACAGTAGATACGAGGACACTACAATGAATGTGTGAACACATATTAAAAGAAAAAATTAGAAATGAAGGGACCAAGAGAAAGGTAAGAGTGAGATCAAAAAAATGATAAAATGCATGAGGGAAAACTCAGGTGGTTTGGCAGAGACCAAATCATGCCACCCCTACAAAGAGGTTGGAAGGATTGATTTCTTATGAGCAAAGATGAGAAGAGCAATGCGATGGAAATCATTATACATTATGTTCTATTTCCTGCGTAAGTTAGACTAATCCACCATTGCAATAGTGTACATAGAATGAATCCAAAACAAAGATGCAGCGTCAGCAATGATCAGCAATCAAACATCTCTGATATTCTCAAAAGCGGGTCAGCAAAACACATGATCACCACCGAAGTTTCTCCCCAGTTTCAGGAACATGTAACTCAACCACCAAGAGCCCCAGACAAAGAAGATCAGACAACATATGAAATCTCTCTAACATCCACACACTGAACCAGTACACAAGGCATACCAAACAGTAGGGAACGCATAAGAAGACTATTTTGCTAGGATGTAGAACATGTACCATTCAAACAAGACTATATTGATTGCGAACCATGAAGGATAAGATAAAGAAAGACATGAGCAAAACATTGTCGGTAGAATAGAACTGACAAATTCATTCAGAGAAAGAAAAACACACCAAGCGCTCTCTTTCAGAAGGTCGACCAGCAAAGCAGCTAGCTTTGATTCTTTTTATTGCTACATCAGAACCCCTCCACTTCCCATGGTAAACAGCACCATATGTTCCAGAGCCAAGCTCTCGAACCTCCTCAAGGTCAGCATTTTTTATGGTCTGCAAAAATAAGTGAATGCCAGTGACAAGGGGAAGCATTCATAAAAAGTAAGCAACGGATCTAAAGAAGTTCCATTTATTTCCACAAAATAACGTTGTTTGCAATTCTGAACCCACCCCCCCCCCCCCGCGGGGCCCTAAAAAAGAAAAAGAAAAAAACACAGACACACGCACACAAAGAAAAAAGGAAGGGGCACCTGGACAGGAATAAGAAAGGGGGAAAACAAAGCAGAGGAGTTTAAACCAATAAATAACCTGAAGTCCTTTAGCAATAGCTTCTTCTTCAGCCTTTGTGGGTTCAATCTTAGAGGGCTCAGCACATTCATTTTCAGATCCACCCTCTGAATCATTTTTGACATCCTATGCATGATGTAAGAGCTCGTCAAAGAGAATCACAGTTGAAAGAACAAAACGTCCTCAGAGATCAGTTTTTTCATTAAAAGAAAGTCCAATACTGACCACTGATTCTGTTTCAACAGCATTAGTAATATCTCCCGATGCATTAAGCAAGATAACAGCACCATCATTTTCTTGAGCATCTCCTTTAAACTCTTCAGCCCCCTTTAGTTTTGCTCCCTCTGTAGATGCGATCTGCTCAGGCAAGGAATTCAATTCTCCATTTTTGGCTAGAGATGATGTTTTGGTCTCTCCCTTCAGAATACTGTCCTTGGATCTTTCACCAGGATTTAAGCTGTTTGACTTGTCAGCATTCTGAGAGGGCTTAGTAGAACTTTGCTCTGCTTGACAATTCTGTTTCGGAGGGTGGACATCATCTATTTCTAAGCTTTTGGCTTCTCTGGAAGAAGTCGATTCACCTTCACCACAATGAGCACTCCTCTCATCCAATCCAACTTTGATGTTGTAACTATCTGGTCTACGCAATTGATCATAACCTCCAGCATCTGAAGAGAGCAAATTGTCATTCAACACCACTAAAGAAGGCAACTCAGATGACCTTGGATCTTCCACAGAGGGAGGAATCCTCAGCACATTGGGTGTGTTCCTCAAAGGGTCTTGAGATAATGTCTGATGGATTTCCTGAAACGGTGCAGGGGGATTCAACATTGAAAGATTTCCATAAGGATACTCAGGGACAGTAGATCCATCAACTCCCACCCTCCTCTGTGGGAATTCAACCCAAGGACCTTGATCAACCCCAATAAAGCATCTGGGACTGCCTTCAACAACATCCCTGGGAATAGGAGCTGCTCCACTGGGTACACTGCTTCTTGGATGAAGAATAGGTGGGTCATGTGGAAGTACTTGCAGTGGGGCCAGGGCATTCTTCCCCTTAGACCATACGGATGTATTGCTATGTGATAATTGAGGAAGAATACCTGCTCCTTGAGTATAAGGCAAGTTCGCTGTGCGGAGATCTCGTTCCTCCAGAGGAATTTGACCGTGTGAAGCATTAGGCATGGCCTGGCCATGAAAAATCTCACCTCCTAGCTCAGCACCAGCTCGGATGTGGCCAGGGTCCCTGTGAAGTGTACAAGCAGTTGGCACAAAGTACCCATCTAGCAAGTTGCCTGGTCCCACAGGGAATTTTGTGCTGGGGCCATCTACTGTGCACTGATCACCCATCCTTCCAACTCCAGAGATAGGTGCTCTGGGCAGGCATTCAATACAAGTACTTGCAACTCCAGACAAACCATTCCCCATAGTCAACTGTTCAACATGACCCTGCTCTTCAGGTTTCCTGAGGAAGTCAGAGGAAGACGGAGTCCTCCGGAAAGTTGTCTTGCAATGCTGACATACATTTGGGCAATCAACGATATTATGCCCACTGACCGTGTTCCCTGGAAAACCACCAATGTCAACAGGCACCGCTCCAGTTGGCAACCATACTACCTGATCAGAATACTGTTGTCGCCGGTCAAGCGGGAGTTGACTGTTTACTTGCTGAAGATTAGATTCTTCACCCACCCTATCCATGCATCTATCTGCTATTTCTTGATATGCCATATGAAAATGAGCATCTGAAGGTGATCCTACTTCTGTATATGTGTGCATCTCATTGGGTCCAGCATATCGTGGGGAATAGCCAGCAGGACTCCATGATACCTCCTCATTGTGCAATTGTCCAACAGCCAAGGGCTGTTGCCCTGCTACCATACTTGCACTAGCAAGCTGTTTCGAATTGTACTGGGGCATAGCCATCTCATAGTTTCTCTGATTATGGACACTTCCATCAAGACTCATTGAATTGAAGAACTGATCGACAATGTGAATCTCATCAAATGGAGCAGCTACAGAAGAATCACCAAGATTTTGCCTCCTATACTCTGGGGAATCATTAAGGCTATTTAAAGCATCCACATATCTTCTCTCACCATTCCTTTCATCCGCCTCCATATAGCGTGGTGATGAATCTTGATCAAAATGGGAAAACATGAAAATTCTAAGTTTAGTAAACGCATCAGCTGAGCCCAACTTATCATACTCTTCCATCATGTTAGTAACATCATCATCATTCACAACCGATACAAGGGCATCAAGATCCTCGTCAGGCTGCTGATACTTCAAGATGGAAGCTTCCTCATATATCTCCCGCATCCGACCCATCAATTCTTCATATCCAATATTACAGGGCACGGTCACAATCCTAGTCTCTCCTCCAACATACCTAAGCTTTCCATCTTGCGGGCGAGGCAATACACAACCTCCAAAACTGCACAAGAATTTAGCTCTCGGGATTTCGTCAAGCCCGCCTGAATTCGTCCTATTACTATTATCCATGGCAATAAGATTAGCCTGATGCGATATCTGACAGTAATCACTCGTTAACTGTTCCAAGGCATCAACCACGTTATTAGTAATTAGAGATGAGTGGCATCCACCCACAGCAACATTTAAACAACTCATTCAAAACCCCCGCTGATTCAACTCAAAATTCACCATTATTCCCACAATAACCATCCCTCACTCCAACCAGCAATTCAGGGAAGAACAAAATAGGCGAATAAGTAAATAAAACACAGATTCAAAAATTCAAGCGAGGAAACGAACCAATTAATCTGATAGCGATATGCAGAGAATTCAAGCGAGCCGTAGTCAGAAAATTCAATCCCTGTCCTGCCATTCAGCCATGAAATCCTGGAAAGAGGAGAAAAATAGAGGGAAAATACCTAATAATGCGCTCAGTTCATGAGATTTGAGAAGAAAAAGAGAGGGGAAAGAGAGAGAAGCTGATCGCGTGGTGGCAGAAATGGCGATGGTGGAAGGAAGACGATGAAGGTGAACGAGGAGATAGACAGCCAGGGGAAATCTCACATGCAACCGGGCGCATGATGATCTTGCACTTTTTAGTTTTTTCAACAAAAAAAAAGGGTAAGTAATTTAATAACTGAACTTTTGGTTCGGAATAGGGATGAGCAAAAAATCTGGTACCCAGCTTCGGGCCTAAACTCAATTCGGATCCATCGGATTCATACTCGGATCTGATTGAACTGGGTTCAGAATCGGTTCTAAAATTCTGGAACTGATTTTAATCAGGTCCAAAGTCGGGTCCTGAAGACGTAGAACTAGAACCGAACCCATTATCTGGTCCAATCAATTTTTTTAAAAAAATTGTCTGAATTACCCAACTACCCGTTGATATTAGGTATTGTTCTCTCGATATCGCCATGATTTCCATCTATACATTAGCTAACCAAATGGAGTTTAATGCATAGTAGATGCCTAGTTGCCACTCTATTAAGGGCGTGTTTAGTTGGAGGAAAAGGAATGGAACTTGATATCTTTAGGTATCAAGTTCATATACTCATTGTTTGGTTGGACTTTCACGAATATGAAATTTGATACCTAAGATATCAAGTTCCACACATTTGGGTGGGACTTGATTCCCCCCATTTTGGAGGGGTTTCAAGTCCCATTTTATACTTTCAATTAAAAAAAATAAAATTCAAGCATCTTTCAACGGCCATGGGAGGAGAGAGAGTATATTCACTAGATCCACCCACCATGGACGAATTACCGGCGCCAGCAACCACTGAAAATTGCACCAGAGACCACCACAAAAGTTCCCCAAACCCCTACACCCAGAGAGAGAGATAGAGAAGAGGAGAGAGACAAAGGCGAAGAAAAACATAGCGTGGGGAAAGAGAATGTGGCGACGGCGGAAAAGGAGGAGGAGAAAGCGGTGGCGTGGGAAAACAAAAAACTTGATGCCTAGATTTGAGGCAGTAGAAAAGGAGGAAAGGAGAAGAAGCCAATGGAAGTGAATGTGTGGTGTTGAGGCAATGGATGGAAGCAAATGAGAGACTGTGCCGGCGCAGGAGAAAAAGGCACCGGAAAGGTGGAGCGGTGGAATTAGCCGCCGGAGCAGAAGATGCAATGCTCAGATCTGCCTAGAGGACAAGTAAGAGACAGGGAGGTGTCAAGAAAACCGACTGAGTGTCGGATGCTCACCGAAGAGCAATAAGTTGTCGACCCTTCGCCGAAGTGGGAGGAGGAATATTGATATGGTATTTCAGAGAGAACGCAAGAGAGGAGAGAGGAAGGAGGACAAAGAATGTGAAGGAAAAATGAAAAATAAATCTGCATTGATATTAAAAAGTTAAAAATAAAAATTTGATTCCATTACATAATTATACCAAACACATGATATCAAAGAATCAAGTTCCATTCTTGTAACGCCCCAATAATACATAAATCATATAGCTGCATTTACTTACCTAAACTTAACACCAAGGAATCAATGAACGGGCGTTACCGTCGTCCGCAAGGACAAGGCTTCTCTTGAATATGAAATTTTAGCCTTAAAATCAAAGCTTATCCTCAAAGGGGCAATCACGTTCATTCAAACCATTTAAGTACATACAGGAATGATGCTAACTTCCCAGGGTTACATCAACATACATAACTCCGTTTAATAATACAGTTGTAACACCAAAATACATATTGCTGTTCAGATATACAGTCGGGACACCAAAATGCACCACAATAAGGCATGAAAGCATCTTAGCCCTTCTATCCGCTAATTACATGGACGGTCCTGACTTATTTCTCACCTTCAGCTTCCCTGCCCGCCTGAGACCGGTTTACCGAACACCTTCCTAAAACAAAACATAAAAACATTTCGAACTGTGAGTCAAAGCTCAGTACATGCATCCCTGTACTGATAAAGATTCACTGACAAAGAAATTATGAGGGTCCGCTTTGCAATTCATTTTGATTTTAAAATAGGGAATGTGATGTATATAAAACTAAGTTGCCATTTATTATCTGTTAGTGCACCCCTTAGTAACTGTTACGATCTATGTATAGGTGTACACCTGCCAAGCCAACCGGAAGACCTGGCCTGAAGCTGCGCGGGTAATTGGAGGGCAATGCCCTATAACTAATAACTGATGGGGTCATTAATTATGTGATAAATCACTGATTCAATTGGTTCATTGATGTACTTACCAAAACATTATAATTTCGATAAATACGTGCTGATTTCTAAAGATACAGTCAATTAACGTACCTGAGGTTTTTTTAAAAGCTAGATCATAGAGTAAATAGATGCACTAAAACGGAGAGAATAGAATGAGTGTTTAGGCCTTGATTCTGTTCAAAAATCATTATAGGCATATGAGGTTAGAAATAAACTTATTTTCATAATGAATACATTTACATAAAATTAGCACAATGGATACCTTTAAATAAAAGAAAAGGCTTATAAAGAATTTGTGCGAACCAGTTAATAGATTAAACTTGTAAGGTTAAATAAAGTATAGAAATGCTAAGTTAAGGCACGGTAGTGAGTTTGGGAGGGGGGCAAGGGCTTATGACGAGGGTATGGAATGAGTAATCCACAACTTATACTCCCGAACTCAAAATGAGACGTAAGACCCCAATATAAACAACTTAGGAAGTCTCCTAAAACTTTCATTTAGGACACGAAACATGATTCCCATGACAGGTTCCCTAAAATGGGGTTAGAACACCAACATGTCAGGTTTCAGTGCTGAAAAATCCATTCTGCCTAGGTTCAGTAAAATGGCCATAACGTCCTCCACAGACCTCGGATTAAGGCGATTCAAGAGTCATTTTAAAGCTAACATCCATACCTATGTACCCACCAAAAATAAAAAAATTTATCCTGGCCGATTATTACCAGTGTTGTTCCAAAGTTCGTCCTATTTTTTTGAAAATTCCAGCAGCACTGCTTTAGTTTGTTCCTTCACTTTTTTACACCAAACCTCAACTCAAACTCTTTTTTAAGAGTGTATAAACACACTTTGGTACATCCCAACCTCATACAACAACACCATACATAATTCCTCTTCATATTCATATCAAATAAAACTCTTTTTCTAGTCACATAAACCCACACACCTCAAATTTAACATTAGTTGGTCCAAATCTTGCATTTTGGACAAACCCTAGCTTTGGGTCACTTTGAACTCAATCCCAACTTTTCCAAAACACCATAAACAACATAACAACTTCAATATATCAAGAGATAAGCAAAGACAAAGATAAAACATGCAATAAACATCACTTAAACAAGAAGCTTTGCATGACCAAGATGAAACCCTAACCCTAGCCTCATCCAATTTCAACTCCACTATAATCCATCAACAAAATTATTCTTAATACCATAAAAACAACATAATCCATCACTAAAACAACCAAAATAAGAAACAAAAACCAACAAGATCAAGAATCAAAAACAAAAATCAGCATAGGGGTGAAAATAACACTCACTTTGAGCTTGAAAAGAGGTAGATATGATTCTTGATGCTTGTGGAAGTGAAAGAGGTGTTTGGGGGTGGTGAGTGGGGGATGTTTTGAGGGTTTTTGGTGGTTGAAAGGTGGCTGGGAGGGGGGTGGGCTGCTGCTGCTGCCGAGTAGAGAGAGAAGGAGGAGAGGGAAGAGAGAGAAAGTCTCTTGAAAGCTTGGTGCAAAATGAAGATAAAATGAAAATTTTTACAATTTATACCACATTTACTTGGCTGCAAATACAACTAGAAAAGTCAAAATTGTCAAGCTTGATTAAGGCTTAATTAAGAGGGTTTAGCTAAACAAATAAAGATCAAGTCTTGTTGCATCGCAAACGGCCCTAAACGAGCTCGGGTTTAGCGAGAAAACTGAAACCGAGTGCGTTTGCGAAAAAAAAATTTCTTTTTTTTTCCAAAGTTTGAGATAAATGGTTGTGGTGCCTTGAAAAAGAATTCTAAACATTAAATTCATAATTATCAAGGCCTAACTCGATTTTCAAATTCGACTAAAACAAAACCCCGAATTGCAAAGTGAGGGCCTATCTGGAATGTCCATTGGAATCATAAAAGAAATGAGGTAAATGAAATGATATTAATCCCATGGATTAATGAAATGAAATTAATAAGCATAATTTAGGGTCGGACTATTACCATTCTATTCCTCCCATATATCGAATTCCATTCCATTCTAGTCCATTATACTACTAGTGAACCAAATGGGCCCTAAATTTGATTTTGAGCGATCGATTAGCTAAATTGTTAGGTGTATTAATTCTCTTACAAATTCACAACCACAAGCCTAAAATTTAAATGAAATGAAATAAACAAAATGGGAAAAAATTTGGAACCGGGTACCCAATTCCGGACCCGATCCCAACCGGTTCCGAGGTCGGTTCCAAAAATCCTAGGCCCAGTTCCAATTGGGAACATGACCGGTTCCAATTTTTCGGACCCGATTCCAACCGGGATCGATTCCATGAAAATGGACCAGATACTCGGTCCTGCTCAGCCCTAGTTTAGAAACCAATAATTCGAACTTTACAAAAAAATTAAATGCTTTGAACTTTAGACCTAGTATACTCAATAATCCGAACTTTAAAAGAATGATTAATGGTGAGTTAGAATGGTGACACTCGAGTCCATCTTTTCTTAGTACACATTATTAAAAGCAAATCGATCTACAATTTGAAACATTGGGTCTAATTCTAAAATTCAGATTATTGGCTTCCAAATCTCCAAAGTTCACATTATTGTAGTAAAATCCAAAAAAAAAAAGTATTTTTTTATCCTAGGCCTACCAAATATATGATGGTTGAATACTGATATCAAAGACTGAACTCTATATAAATTCAGTGGTATGGAGCATTTTGAGGGAAGATAGCTAGTCTTCTAGAAGAGAGAACCATGGGAATAAGGGGGTGGTTTTAGAAAATTAAACAATTTATCATATATGGTGATACAGGACAGTAAGAACTAACATATAATCTGTAGTGGTCGCTCATCCAAGTTTTGGACTGCTTCAGATTGACCCAACTACCCCATAAGATAATTTTTTATACTCTGAAATCGGTCTGTATTTTCATGGTTCCCCTTCCATAAAAGGTAACTTCTTAGTTCTAAACTCACCACATCACTCGGGACTATAAATTCGGGTCGGTAGTTTTTTTTTTATAAATAAGGGTAAACATGGCCAACCCATTAAGCCCCTATCTCAAGAGTCACCGATGGGCCACAATGGGTCGGGAAGGGGAGAAACTACTTTGGACACCAAAACCCATGCAAATAAGCCCAACCGCACAACTGCTCACAAAGCACAACATATGCATTTCTCCCGAGTCTAACCCGGGTGGAGAACGTGGGAAAGACAACACTTGACTATCCAGCCAAGTACTATTCGATATTCGGGTCTATAATATAGGTGCTCCCTTGTGCACCCTTTTCTACATCATAATCTCTACTATCTACCAATCAGGTAAGGGTTAGTATGCTAAAGAAAACTATGGTTTGATGCTCCCTACACCTTGCACATGTATACAACTTATTCAATCAAGAGAGAGAGAGAGACAAACACAATAATACTAGTCTAATAGGGATTAGTTTTGTGTTCAATAAGTAGTTACCACATAAAAGTATTTGATCCTTCATTTACTTTGGGATTTGTTACAGTTTGAAGGAAATGTTAATGGCAAATGCAAAAGCTTTGTATTAAGGTATCCTTTTAGGCTTTCTAAAATTTTTTACATGCCAATTAATTTTTGTAGACGTCTCTTTCAAAAATTTTACCAAATTTTATATGAAATGCTTTAAATAAAAATTATGACTCTCGAGTACCTAGGATACTCCTGTACCCATAAGTTGATCCGCCCCTAAAATAGTGAAAGAATTTTATTGACATTACATGGGAATTTTGGAATGCTTGTAGTATAGCATTTCTTGGGAAGGTTGATTGAAATGTTTCAAAACTAAATGAAAAAATTATCAAGTTTATGAAATATTATCGAAATACAAACAATAATCTTGATAACCCTGTAGATGCCCAATCGAATACATGAACAGCTCCCTGTGCTGGAACTTATGATACCAATTTTGTTGAGATAAAGCTAGGTAATAAAGGTCATGGATGAAGCATTGTCTTTATGACCATGATGGTAATGTGATTATTTCAAGTGTTCAGCATGGGCCTAGGATCCTAGGACCGAGGATGGAGGACAAGCATCTAAATTTGCATCAAGGAAATCATCAAGATGGGCATTAGGAATGTGGGGATTGAAGGCGATTACTCGACCTCATATCTAGGCTAAGGTAATTAAGAGGTCTTTATTAACTTATGAGAAAGGAAGATTAGCCTTATTATGCTTTATTTGGTAACATCTCTAATTTTATACTTTTTTTCTCAATACCTTATTCCTAAGTGCTAGTAGTTTTAGCAACTACTCAATCATTTTTTTGTCCCATTAATGTAATACAAATATTATAGCTGCTACATCAAATTACCAACTAGATGCCTTATCTCTACACACAAACCCCCCCCCATCTTTTAGGGTCGTCCTATACAGCCCAAGAAAAGTATAACGACTAATATTATGACTCTTGGTGCCTCCAGTTTGAGCAACAAGCCATTACTTAATGATTAACTACGCGACTTCAATGCCTAGCACCTCCGACTTTCTTTTACAAAGTTGAGCCTGATAGACAGTTGTTTGTTAAATTTGGCCACAATCATTATGCACACATTGTTTATATCTTTTATCTCATTTGTATTCTCTCCTGCACCATGCAAATGAGTTAGCATTAAATAATGTCAAATCGTACATCTCTTTTACTGGAATTGCTTATACGTTCTGTTCATCTGTAAGAATTATTGATGTTTTGTTTTCGTCCTTTCGGGTCATTTTGAGCTTGTGTAGAAAATTGAAAGGCATTGATCCTATTACCATTATGATGTGACAATTATATTCTATGAACAATTAACTCTACCATTATAGTGCCTAGAGTTTTGTGTATGGTGAAAGATCCGCTGCGGTCTCCACACTTTGATCACTTCCATACACGTAAAATTGAATGCCTCTTCACCTTGTACGAACAACCAAGCACATCATTGTTCTGCTATCTTAAAATTGAAGCATTTTTCCTTTGCTTAATTCCTGTAGAAGTTGAGTAAGATAGCCGACGTCGTCTTTGTGGGCACATTTTGTTAGGTTTCCTTGAGAATTGATGATAACTTCTTGATGACCATCAATATCCATGGAAGAGAAAGACGAAGATGTGGTATAATCAATATTCTTCCTACCTTCCACGCTTCTTATAAAGGTTAATGTCGAGTTTTACGCCAAACAAGACAGTATACTCATGCTAGAAAAGTTCATGTCAAAACTACTGCTTGCCTTAGCCTTTTTGCATAACTCTTCAACTATAGGCATCCCAACTACATTAGTTTTTATATTGCTCCAACTCTCAATTTCCTAATTCTAGTTAATTAATCGATTACTACAGATTATTGTAACAAAGGAATGAAGGTTATGACGTTAACACCATCCCAAAAAGAATAAGGTTTATTTACTTCACTTAGAACTAACATTATAACGCATTTTAACTTACATAAGAACCAAATGGGATACGATTTATCCTTTCTCAAACTCAAACGAAAGTCTAGCAACCCGCTGTTTTTACATTCAAATGTCCTATGACTTTATAAAACGTCACTGTGAGCTTGTCTAAATTCCATTGGTTGTCTCCTTGCTCCCGGTGTCTTGTCAGGTGAGGGTGTCACAGGTTATTCACCTAAAACATAAAAACACAAAATATTTGAATACTTAGTCGAAGCTCAATACATTTACCCCTATGCTATAAAGATAGAAATTTAATTTTTAGTTAGTATGCATTTCAATTCATTTTAGTTCAAAATAAGGGGGAGAGAGAATTATACTAAAATTGTTGTCAATCGATTATTATCTAAAAGTGGAACCCAAGCTAATTAGCTCATATGTACAATGTGATCATTGAGTAAGATGCACATCTCCCAGGCCGATCGACAAGTCTGAGTTGAAGCCACACAAGTGAATTGATGAGCCCAAACCTTGATAATTGATAATTGGATGGGCCACTTGATTTTATTTTTTTTATTTTTTTTTGTAACAAAGGTAAGAAGACAATCTAGTTAGCTCTTCTCTCAAGGATTCTATCTAGATTATCCTCATAGACAATACGAAGGAGGTTCCTATGCAGAACCTCATTCCACACTTTTGTGGAATGTAAAGACATACCATATTTTGCTAAGCAGTCAATTGCATTATTTCCTTACCTAAAAATATGTGTGATACGAACTTTGTTATAAAGTTGAATGTAACTGTGAATATTATGTATCAAAACTTGGATTTCCCATGGTGATTGAATGTGACGTTGGACCATTTGAATGAGGATTTCATTATCTCCCTCGATATGGATATCAGTAAAACCTGCCTATATTGTTGTTTTGATGCCGTTTCTCATTGCCGTTACTTCTGCCACCAAAATCGACGCTGTCTCCAAATAGAATGTTGTTCCTTGAATAAATCTCCCTTCCCAGTTGCGGAAAATGAAACCTCCTATTGCTCGTTGTGATGTTTTGGATCCATCAAAATTGATTTTGATGGATCCGCCTTGTGGTTTTCTCTATGATACCCAATGAGTCTTTTTACGGTTAATAATTGACTGGTTTGAGTCTGGTGGATAAAATGGTTGTATGAGTTTATATCTAATATGCCATTTGGCGCTGGCTTTTTTTGGCACTTATTAATGTACTTTCTAGATTAGGTATTTCTTTGCGAAACACCATGTTGTTTCTTATTTTCCATATACTCCAAAGTAGCGCAACTACTCTATCTATTTTAACTATGGGATTGGCGGTTCTAGCACTGGATAGCCTTTGTAAAATGCTATTCTGCTAAGTAGACACAAATCTATAATCTATCCAGTTATGGGAGGTTGCTAGTCTCCAACACTCCTGTGCAGCTTAACAAAGCAAAAAAAGATGAGTTGCATCCTCCATCTCATATTGACACAAAGGACACTAAGGATCCATATTCATACCTCTTTTAAATAGAGTTTCTTTAGTAGGATGTGAAGCATGACAAAGTTGCCATAGAAATATTTTTAATTTTGGCACAATGTCGAGTTTTCAAATCCAACTATAATCCCATACTGGTGGGTTAACAGACTTCAACCCATGTGTCACCCAAGTCGCTGACTTCGTAGAGAACTCACCATTACCTAATAGTCCCCATCATACTGAGTCAGGGATCAGATTAAAGGGGATAGGTACTGCATGAATTAACTGCAGATGGACAGGGCACACTAGTAACTGGAGTGTGGCTACATCCCATTCTTTATTATCTGTGATGAAATGTGATACTTTTAGAAAGGTATCAATAAGTGAGTGATTTGTAATATTAAGCAAAATTTGCTAAACTATCATTAGGCACCAATTGTGTAGACAAAAATTATTCTTATTCCATTACCCACTTTCTAATGAATTCCTTTCCGAAATTGTTGCCGATTCTTGAGAATGCATTTCCAAGCCCATGAATCCGATTTCTTTGGTTGTGTGGAAAAGAAATTCTCATCAATAGAATATTTCTCTTGCATTTGTTCCACCTAGAGGCTTTGTCCATGAAACAATTTTCAGTTTAATTTACTAAGAAAAGGACTATTTACTGCTTCCATTTTTCTTACTCCAAGCCTTTATCCCAGGATACCATAGACAATCCTTTGTTCTCATTGGTTCTTTTCCATAAAAAATCTCTGCTAATCTTATCAAGGATTAGTTTCTTTAGGAAGTTGAAAACACTGCATGGTATGTGCTGGCATAGATTCAATATTTCCTTGGATTAGCGCTCTCTTCCTGATTTGGAAATATACTTTGTTTTCCAATTTTGCAATTTTTTAGCTGTTCTGTTCACCAATTCTAAAAAAGTTTCTGTTTTTGGTCTGCCTTTAAACACTGGGCAGTCAAGGTATTTACCAAAATTATCTTGATGCATGATATTGAAAATAGATGAGACGGATTGTTTGTCTTGTGCCACAGTATTACTAGAGAAAGTTAGTGACGATTTCTGAAAGTTAATGAGTTGATTAGAACTTTGACAAAATCTATTCAGGATCGCACTAAGTTGTTGATATGATTCAAGGTTAGTTCGATAGAAAAGAAGACTATCATCAGCAAAAAGTAAATATGGAATTTTGAAAGCTCTAGGAGAGAGCTTAAATCCGATTCCACATTTCTTGTTCCAAAGCACCTTTTAGAGAGCCCTCGTTAAGACCTCCATACAGATAATAAACAGATAGGGAGACAAGGGGTCCTCTTGTCTAATGCATCGTACAAGTGAAAAGAAACCACATACTTTATCATTCACAATCAAAGAATACGAGACAGTGGATATACATGCTTTAATCAGTTCTACCCATTTGAGATGAAAACCAAATAAATGTAGTGTACTGAGTAAAAAGTTCCATTCAACTCTATCATATGTGTTTTCCATATCTAGCTTGAGTGCTACCCATGCTTTCTTACCCTTCATTTTATTGAATTTGTTCATGATTTCATGCGTGAGTAGAATATTGTCATGGATGGAACATTTAGGTACAAATGCACTTTGGACAGGATCAATTATTTTCTTCCAAAATCGGGCGCATGCAACTAGCAATGAGTTTTGAAATAATCTTGTAAATAGTGTCGCAAAGGCTAATTGGTCGAAATTGATTAGTCGTTTTTGGGCTACTCACTTTTGGGATCAATGCCTGTTTGAGGAGTTTTCCTTAAAAAAAGATCTCGCCACAGTGCACACATCTTTTTTTTACAATATGTCAATAATCTTGAAAGAAAGTTGCCCCAAAGCCATTAGACCATATGGCTTTTAAGTTATCCATATGAAAAATAGCTTCTTTGATTTCAAAATCTTGGATGGATTGTAGTAGTGTGTCATTATCCTCTACCCAAACTAGATTAAGCATTTCCATATCAATAATGGATGGATTTACTTGGGCTGATTTGAATCTAGTAGCAAAGTCATTGATGAGCATATGTTCAATTTGGATAGGCTCCTCAACCCACACTCCCGAGATATCTTTTAGTTTCATAATTTTGCTTCTTGTATTCATGGCCTATTGGAAAAAGCGAGAGTTTCTATCCCTATTAACAAGCAATTCTTCTCTTGTCATTTTCCCCTAATATTTTTGGTTGAACAGATGCATTTTTGCTATTTCCTTAATTAGTCTATAGTGCCAATTTTTCAACCTAGCACTGTTTGAACTTTGTATTAGTTTTTCCTCAATATAGAGGAGTTTGTCCGCATTTTTTTCTAATTTGTGCTTAAAATTTCCAAAGGTAGTCTTGCTGCTAGACGTGAGATCTAATTTTGTCTTTTTTAATATCTGTGTTACTCTATACATAGGAGTTCCTCGAAGTCCCATTTTCCAATTTTTCTTAACAATAGTGTGTGTTTCTTGGTACTAAGCGCAGAATGTTGGTACTTAAAATTAGTTCCCCTCCTAGGCTGGCGTGCTGGTTCGGTATTGAGGTAGACAAAAGCGTGATCAGAACACGTGAATGGTCCATTATAACTAAGTAATATGAAAATAATTGTGCAGAATCCTCCCGAAATATCACTCTATCCAATTTCTAGTAAATAAGTTGTGCTCTCAAGAATTTTTTCCAAGTGAAAATTCTTCCTTGAACATTTGCATCAATGCTTCTAGTAATAGTCAAGGAATCATTAAGTCGTTGAGTTTTCTCTACCGTTAGAGGGTTCCTCGTATTTTATCTGATTGGTGGATCATTTCATTAAAATCACCCATTATACACCAGGGTGAGTAGACTCACTTAATTGTTTGAGGTGCTACCAAAATGCGTCTTTGTCACGCTCCTGGGCCAGAGCATAAACTGTCGTTAATATACATTGCTTATTAGTAGCATTATCCTTTATGTGACAATGGAGAGCTCGACTTTCTTTTGAGAGAATAGACACGTCAATATTAATTGGGTTCCATAGACACCAAATCCCACCGCAATGATTCTCTGGGGGAATCATGTCATAGTGAGAGAAATTTCTTATTATCAAATCCGTATATTGATCATTAACCATAGTTTCCAGCAGAATTAGGATATCAAGCCTAATAGTGCGGTTAATAAATCCTACTCAAAGTCGTAAGTAAGATTTCTTAGCTCCTTGTACATTCCAGCAAACTATCTTCACATTACTCATTTAGTTGGGTCACTTTGTTTCCGTTTTATGTCTATTGATCCAAAGGATCGTTCTTTAGCATGGTCTTGGTAATAAAGTTGACATACTCCATTACTTCTACCAGGAATATTGGCCTTGGACATGAAGTTAAAATACTTCATTTCACTCACCTTAATCAACAGTAAACAAGCCAAAAAAGACATCATCACTTTTACATAACACTTTCCTTATAAAATTCCTAAAAATAATTACCCCTAAACATAACACTTCCTGGGCTTTAGATGTGGGCATCTCATTGTATACCCATTGGACTAGTAGTACTTTCCACCCAAGAGCTTGAGGTGTAGTTGAAAAGAAGAGATCTGCTCCTGATCTACATATTACAGTAGTACCTAGTGAGACTAGTGAGCCATAACTGCAAATGTCTAACTGATTAAAGGCGGCGAGAAAAAATTGCAATTTAGCCAACACCCTGTTGTGATAAAAAAAAAAAATAGGCACAACTTTAAAAAAATATCAATATGCCTCTGCCAGCATGATGGAACAAAAGGTATGTCAACATGTTGATCTTGGGTTTGCAGTTGATATACTACAATCCACATACCATAGTAAATGCCCTTAGGAAAAGAATTAACATAGTTCATATCCACTCACCAACAAAGACACGGAAGGTACCAAAGTGACGAAAGATAAATACAAAGGGCATAAGGTAATTTCAAGATATTATACAACGAGGAGAGTCTTCATTCAATCACAATAATAGCTGCTTTGATTCCAAAATAGGGCCTTCCTTGGACAATACATTTGCGTACGCATAAGAACTTGGCCAAACATTAATCTTTTCCAGGTCCAAATGTAGCATATACCTGACACATTGTAAGCAAACACAAACCCAACAACAAAAGGATCTACCACCAGCGAGGCCAAAAATTGCAACGTAACACCAAAAGCAATAGTAGGTGTAGCACCCACTAGATGCAGACAAAATGGCAGACCAAGCATTCGGGAAAGCAAGATTAATGAGTAACGAGAATAAATAAAATAACTTTATGGTCAAGTACATTTGTCTAATGATCCAGTGGATCATCCCATATCATGGGCTCAAAAATCAGGCAAGAAAGCTCAGTTCCTCTCATCCATGTAGTATTTACAGGGGTAATAACCCATAGCAAAACAACATTAGCAATGACTTCAGGAAATATCATCCAGATTCCATGCAAACATCGTAGCAAAGCCAGTCCATAGAGAGGCATCAAAAATAAAAAAACCAGGGGGGCCTTAGTTAGTATGGATACCATGTTCTCTCGACTGGCTATATGGAGCACTAACGAACAAAAGGATGGTTGCCTAGGAAATACCTTCCTGGCATCACATCCATATTGTGAAGCACATTTTGCCCGCCACGAGAATATCAAAACTAGACCCAAAAGTTGCTGAATCAGTCTATCCAAACTGTATGCAAAGTCAAACAAGTATTTCATTTTGCATATCATACCACACCGAATATGCCCAGTTTGTTGTCGTATAATGGGAATTCTGGCAACTGAACAAGCAAGATACCCTGGATAACACATGACATCATTGGCCTTTAAAGCCAAAAAGAAACCACATCATAGAATAAGAAGCCAGTACCAGAATAGCCTTAAAAACCCATTAACAGGGATACCAACAGAATTATGAAAATAACACAAGATGCATATATTACATAACATCCTAGTACAAAGGCGTTGAAAGACCTTATACAAACTCGACAAAAGATGTACCAGCTGATGTGCTGGATTTCTACCTTCCCCCAAGATATGACTAACATAGTCCATATGACATCTAGCAAAAGCCCATTCAAGGGAGAACCCTAGATGTGCATGCCAGTCAAGGGCTAGTACATCATAAGCAAAAGCAAAAGCAAAATATGGAAAGCATGCAACCATACTTAGACACGCTCCAGCACAATCCAAAATGTAGAACCTTAAAATACATCAATCTCAGTCATGAGAAAATGAGGAGGCCTCCTCGATCCCCATCCCCCAATTTTCTTTTCTTGGTAGATTCAACAGAGATGGCAGGATCATTGAGATCATCCAGTTCAAGGAAGATATCATCTCCCCTACTATGATCCATGGTGTTGTCAAACAGGTGGGAACTGTCAGATTCTTCAAAGAGAAGAGGTGACACAGGGCTTAAAGGGTGAGTTGCATTAAGAGAAATAGAATTGAATACTGTGGTCTAAGTTCCTAATGGGAAGATCTGATGGGGAAGCAAGGGAAGGCCAGTGAGATTAGTAATAACATGAATGTTAGCTGTATTACTAACAGGAACTCCCCCCAAAATGCGTTGGTGAAGCTCAATCTCATCCTCACAATTAACGGGATCAACCATAACAGTCTTACCTTTCCCCTTGTCCAATGAAGAGGCTTCATTAGTCTTGGGTAAAGGAGGCGATGTTGGCACATTCACATCCGGCTCATTAATACGGATTCCTCCCGTATTGCCTCTCTTTTCCCTTGGAGTATATGTGGACCTCCCCCTTTTCTTAAGAGCACTGGCAGCCGGTGTCTCGCGTGAAAACATGTGGGGCCCACGTGTCATTGGCATGGCAAGGGAAAGCTGGCAGCGAGGGGAATTGAGGGAGGGCACGCGTGGAAACTCATCTGTCTGGTCCCCTTCCCGTGCCTCTTTTTGTATTTTTTTTTCTTTTTTTTTTAGAAGTAATATATAATTTTTATATGATTAAAAAAATAGGTTGTGTGTTATAAAGTGGGTCCATGATAAATATTTTTATTGGATGATTAAAATTGAGTTTCATGGGTTGGAGAAGTGATGGAATGCAAGTTCCAAAATTGTGGAACTTTTACTAACGTGGCAGACTAGAGTTCCAAAATCCGGAACTCCCACGGGGAATGCTCTAAGAGCAACCCGAATTCACTTTTCCTTATGCTCTGGAGGCTCAATAGAGGATGCCACATGATTGGAATTGGAATTGGGGGGACAGTAAGGGCCTGTTCTTTTCGTATGTAAATGGGGGTGGGTAAAAGGTTGAAGTGAGTTGAAGTTAGTTGAGGTAGGTTGAGGTGGGTTGAAGTTAATATTTTTTTTTGAGGTAGGTTGAAGTTGGTTGAAGTGGATTCAAGTAGGTTGAAGTTGGTATATTTTTTTGGTGGTGGGTTGAAGTGGGTTAAAATAATGAGAATGAGTGATAATTTATTAAGGTCCTATTCTTTTCGTTGGAAAATCAACTCAACCCACACTCACCCACTCCTTCCCCCCTCTTCCCACTCCTTCTCATATTTAAAAAAAAATACCACTCATTCTCACACTCACCAACTCCTTCCCACACCTACATAAAACAACCATTTTTCATATTCTGAAAATTTTTATAATTTATGTAATTGTGTGTACGAATAATCTGATAACAATTATGAGCAGTTTTAATTTTTCGAATGTTATGGAACAGTTTTATTTTTTTTATTTTTCATTATTTTTTTAATTTTTAATTTTTTTTAATTTTTAATTTTTAATTTTTTGTTCAGCTCAAAATTATGATATTTCTTACCCTTTTATTACCTAATATTTGCTCGTAATAAACTAGTTAATGAGAGTTTTAATATGTTTTTATTGTTTTTGTAGGTATTATAGAGATTTGAATAAAATAGATAAAAAGGTTGGAAGAAAGCATTATTTGATCAGACAAGAGAGAGTTGATGAGTAACAACAAGGAAGAGCCCAGGCCCAGGGGAGCTCGTTGGGCGTGTCTACAGCCCAATCGCACTCTTCCCCTTGTTCTCTCTCCCTCACCCTCCAAGCCGAGCACCTTTTCAGGCCCATTCCCGAGCCTAGCATTCCCCTCCTCCTTTCTCTTCCTTTCCCCCCCTCTCTTGTGGGCCGACCCAGACACAACTTTTTTTTTCCATTGTCCACTTCATCTTCATTTTAATGGCATGTGAGTCTCACCTAACCAGGGTCTTCTTCTTCCCCCCTATTTGTTTCTTCTTCTCCCATGAACCCAGCAGCAAAGGCTGAAAAAACAGAGCATTGCGCCCTCTCGCCTTCATCTTCCCCTCATCCGTTATTCATCTTCTCTCTCTCCTCCTTCATGTTTCTTAATCATCACCTTCATCAATGCATCGGCTACAAGAAATAATTGAGGGCAATCGAAGAGGATGGGGAGGACGTTTTTGGAGTGCTATTAATGGAGATCCGAGCAGAGTTTTAGCGGGGGGGGGGGGGGACTTCATACTTTCATTTTCAGTTTCAAGATGTAGATTCATTATAGTAGATTTACAATTCAATTTAATTCATTTCCGGGTTGTTCAATTTAAGTTGAAATTTGCAGTTTGGAGGTTTCAGTAGAATTTGTCTTTCTTTAATTTGTTCTGTTTTGTTTCCGAATTTTTTGTTCATTCTGATCTTCAATTCAGTTTTTCTCAAGCTTCAAACTCAAATTCAAGAAAGAACAAGGCCTATTCGAATGCCCCTGGGCTCGATTGCTGTTGGTTTGTTTGCTCTATTTCTTTGACTTGCTAAACGGACAATTGCGGCAAAGTGTTGATGGGTTAAAAGCAATTGTAGTTTATTGTTTCTTATTTTTGCTAGTGGTCTTACACAAATTTATGAATTAATCTTGTTCATTTGGCCTATTAATTTGTGGATTTCTAATCATGAGAGTTGGTTAATTTAGCATTTAGTTTTAATTTAAATTAGAATTTTCAGTAATATAATTTTATAAGTCATCTCTGAGGACGACATCAGTAAATACACCGACGATTAACCATATATTTGCGAAAATTCACTAACATTTTTTTCCTTTTTTTTCTTTTTTATTTTTTTTTATTTTTCTGTATTTATTTAATTTTTTAATTTTTAACTTTTAATTTTTTTATTTTTTGTATTTATTTTTAGATTTAAGTTTTTATTTTTTATTTCTATTTTATTTTTATTTTTTTTAATTTTTTAATTTTTTAATTTTTAATTTTTTTAATTCTTTTAATTTTTTAATTTTTGAATTTTTGAATTTTTTTGTATTTATTTTTATTTTTATTTTGTATTTTTATTTTATTTATTTATTTTTTATTTATATTTTTTTATTTTGTTGGATTTATTTATTTTTTATTTTTCATTTTTTTATTCGAGAAAAAAACCTACGAAAAATTCCCCAAAAAAATAAAATAAAAAAATAAAAAAAAAATAAAATACGAAATAAAATTAAAAAATTAAAAAATTAAACGAAAAGAAGTTAAAAAAATATAACAAAAATAGAAATAAAAATAAAAATTTTAAAAATTTTAAAAATAAAAAATTAAAAAAGAAAAATTAAAAAAAATTGAAAATATAAAAAATTAAAAATTAAAAATTAAAAAATACAAAAATGAAAAATACAAAAATTAAAAAATAACAAATACAAAAATTAAAAAATAAATAATAAAATAATAAAAATACAAAAATTAAAGAATAAAAATTAAAAATTAAAAATTAAAAATTAAAAATTAAAAAGTTAAAAAATTAGAAAATAAAATAAAATAATAATAATAATAAAAATACAAAAATACAAAAATTAAAAATTAAAAAGTAAACAAAATAAAAAAGAACAAAAAAGAATAAACAAAAATAAAAAAAAATTATCATCATTAATTACTATCACAATAAAATTATTACATTATAAAACAAAAAAATATTAATAACCAATAGTTCAACTTCATTCAACTACATTCAACTTTCACTCACATTTACCAACTCCTTCCCACACTCACCCATTCCTTCCCTCTCTTTCCCACACTCACCCATCTCACACCCCCCATTTCCCACTAAAAAGAACAGGATTTAAGTTATTGTAATTTTTAGTGCATTTTTTCACCGAATGGTAATTTCACAATTTTGTAATTATTTTTCTGAAAGTTGGAGGCCGGTGCAACTTGTCAATTACTTGAGGTTAGTTGAAGTGGGTTAAGGTTGGTATTTTTTTTCAGGTGGGTTGAAATTGGTTGAAATGAGTTGAAGTGGGTTGAAGTTGATAAATTTAAAAAGACCTATGAAAAGAACAGGGCCTAAGTGATTACATGAGATTGGAATTATTATGCCATAACTTCAATCTTAGGAGGGGTAGGTACTCTAGGGCATTGGTCAAGGGTGTGGGCATTGCTCCCTCAAAGAGCACAAACTTCATGTAGGCCCTCCTAAACAAGAGAGATGGAAAGTTCACGAGAAGGGGTGGGGATTCTCAAAATACCAGGGATGGACCACTTGATTATGTGACAAAAGAATACTTGAAAATGATTTACTAAATACTTGTGTATTATGAAATTTTACTATTTAAAAAGACATGTGAATTTTGAAAGGTACAACCAATAACATTTCTGGATTTAAAACCTCTCCCTCTTTTAAGGTACTTTGGGCCTGTTTTTTTCGTAGGTAAATTGGGTGGGTAAAAGGGTGAAGTAGGTTGAAGTAGTTTGAAATGCGTTGAGATGGGTTGAAGTTGGTATTTTTTTTCGAGGTGGGTTGAAATAGGTTGAACTAGGTTGATGTGGGTTGATGTGGGTTGAACTGGGTTGAAGTTGGTATATTTTTTTATGTGGTGGGTTGAAGTGGGTTAAAATAATGAGAATGTAATTAATGTTTGATAATTTATGTAGTTATCAAAATTTTGTGGAATTTTTGTTTATTCTTTTTTATATTTTATATTTTTTATATTTCATATTTTATATTTTATATTTTATATTTTTGCATTTTTGTATTTCTTATTTTTTATTTTTTTTATTTTTATTTAGTGTTTTTTATATTTTATATTTTATATTTTATATTTTATATTTTATTTATTTTTTTATTTTATTTTTTATTTTTTTAATTAGTATTATTTATTATTTATTATTTATTATGTATTTCTAATTTCTTTTTTTTATTTAGTATTTTTAATTTTTAATTTTTAATTTTTTTTAATTTTTTTGGAATTTTCTGTAGCTTTTGTTTGGAATAAAACTAAAAAGATAAAAAATACAAAAATAAATACAAAAAATTAAAAAAAATAAAAAAATAAAAAAATGAAATATAAAAAATAAAAAATTTAAAGAATAAAAAAATTGTATAAAAAAATAAAAAATTAAAATAAAAAATTAAAAAATTAAAAATAAAAACAAAAAATTAAAATAAAAAATAAAAAATAAAAAACTAAAAAAAATAGAAAGTAAAAAGTATAAAATTAAAAATTAAAAAATTAAAAAATAAGAAATAAGAAATAAGAAATAAAAAAAATAAATTTAGAAAATGAAAAAAAATGAAAAATACAAAAATACAAAAATAAAAAAATAAAAATACAAAAATAAAAAAAATACAAAAAATAAAAATAAAAATAAAAATAAAAATGAAAAATGAAAAATAAAAAATGAAAAAAAAAAATTAAACACAAAAAATTAAATATTAAAATTTAAAAATTTAAAAATAAAAAACTAAAAAAATAGAAAAATACAAAAATAAAACAATTCCAAAGTATGTTAATTTACAAAAAAGTAGTATAGTGAACTTTTTGGTGCAAGAATGATTAAATCTCGCATGATACTTTACAAATTATTAAAATTATGAAAAGGGTGGGTTGAAGTTGGTTGAAATGAGTTGAAGTTGATATTTTTTTTTCAAGTGGATTGAGGCAGGTTGAAATAGGTTGAAGTAGGTTAAAGTTGGTTGAAGTTGGTAAATTACAATTGATCCACGAAAAGAACAAGCCCTTATGTATGGGTTGACAACAACAAAAGTGACATCGCTTCTGCTCCAAGTAGGCTTTCTATCATTATTAAAGTTTAAATAGCTCTTGTTATTACAATTTCGTAGATGATCCACAATTTACTTCATATTTTCTTAATTCCTAGCACCCCATTATTATTTAATTATACATATAACCGCGCCTTACTTCTCGTTCATTTTTCTGAATTAATTATATTAAGTCCTTCATTTATTATCAATTAGTAAAATTAGCTGTATTATGCCCCATTTATTATTAGCATTGATGTTATTGTCATTATCATTATTATGGTTAGTGTCCATTATATTATTATTAGGTTTGGGCTGTTATAGTTATTTAGTTGGTTTTCACAGTCAATAGTACTCTGCTCTTTATCTCCATATTCTAAATCTACAGAAGGCCCTTTCTCGACATGGTTGTCCGCCTACTTTTAACCTTGCATTTCCCGTGCTGCTAGCCTCACCTTGATAACCCTCATTCTCCACCTTCGCAATTTCCTTTGCAATCTTAACATTATTTGGCTCTAATCGGGCTGCTTCCGTCAAACCCTGCAAAGCCTCATGACAATCGTGCAAACCACGGGCTACTTTCGCTCTTCTAAATAGAATTATAGTATTATTAGGCTCAAATTCCTGAACCAAGGAACAAATGTTACTGTTGATGCAAATTGAGATTTATTCTTATTTTACTATTTATCGGTACACTGTTTACATCTTTTAATCTTTCCAAAATAAAGGTGACACATACAGAACTTACGTGTTGATTAATTGTGTAATTACGTTAGGATATTTATTTTCTTACCTTATTTCATATATTTCTTTGTGTCTTAAGGCTTATGATTTCAGAAAAATTAATATTGTTTTATTTTAGCAAGCTGAGTTGATCATAGTAATTTGACGGGAAACTTTTATTACATAAGCTCTCATTCTACAATCATAGAACAAATGTATCAGTGATTGTGTTTTTAGACGATTGAATGATTGGTTTATTGAAAATCACGGCAAGATTTAGCTAATGTGTTGTCATTTATATTATCCGCTTTACCATTTCCTTTGCCTCCTTTTTTTCTTTTTTCTTGTGTTGTT